>APFE031047002.1:328175-376610 GCA_000404065.3 Pinus taeda | reverse complement strand
GTACTAGGTGCTTCTTAGGACCTCTCCACACCTTTCACCACCTCTACAAAAACCAAATCCATCCTCCATCGCCACCAAACATCTACCACAATCACAATCCGATAAATTACAAGCATAATAATTTCAGATAAAAACACTCAAAAGTACAAAAAGAAGTTTTCTTCTCATTTATTTTTAGAAGTAGCTTGAATAAATGTAATTTACCTTTTCAATAGTCAATGGCACTCATTTCATTAGTTTTCATCTCTTTTTGGCAAAGGTAGGGTTAGTTGGATAAATTAGGGTTTGCCTTACATTCCAGTCTTCTTTCTCTTTCTCCAAATAGAATCGCCTCCGTAGAGTTAGCTTTCTTTCATCACAGTTAAAATCTTCTTCTGATAACTCATAAAAGTTGGCTTAAGCTCCTAGTGATCTTGCACCAATTGACCAAGTGACAGCCTACAGTAAGAGCTAGTACTTGTGCATACAACACTGTTGCTTCCAAGTTTGTTACGAACAACCGGGTTGATAAAAGTAAAGTAGGAAGCCCCAGGAGTTGCAGCATTATTGCTGCAATACTGGTGCTCACCAGCTATCACAATAGGGAAGGATTTTGGAGCAGACTTTTAGACTCACACATCCTTCAAAAGAACAAGCTCATTTTGGGGGGGGGGGCTCATGGGGGAACAATGCACAAAGAGATAACCTCTCAGATTTTTTCGAGACCATTCTGGAGGAGCATAACCTCATAGATATCCCCTCCTCAAAAATCCTTCCTACTTGGAGAAATAACAAATTAGTGGTGAACAACCTCTCCAAGAGACTATATAGATTCCTCATCAAGGAGAAACTGCTAAACTTGGGGTAGGGATATAGACAGTGGGTGGGCTCAGTGGGAATATTGGACCATAGGCCGATCTATTTGGAAATCAGATGGGGTATGAATAAACCAAAAGGTCCCTTCAAATTTAATGTTGCATGGCTGACAGATGTGATTATATCCATCTAGTAATTGATTTCTGGAGGGCTCTTCGCCCCACGGCAGAAAGGACTATCTTGGAAGGCTTTGCAAAGAACCTGAAAGAACTAAAAAAAATATCCAAAAAATGTGCTTATAAGAAGAGAACACAAGAAGATCATATACTCAAATTGACTAAAGAAGACATAGATGATTATGAGAATGAATATGGGGGGATCTTCTCTTCCCCTTATCACAAAGAGCAAATAACCTCTCTTTTAGCTAAGAGAAACCATATTCTTAAGGACAGGTAGGAGAGCTAGAGATTGAGAAGCAGAGCCATTTGGCTCAAATAAGGATATGATAACACCAAGTTCTATCACAAATTTTCAAATGGGCGCAAAGCTATAAATACTATTTAGCAGCTAGTAGATGAACAAGGACAACCGGTGAACACCTTCCCCTGACTAGCAGCTATGGCCAATGCCCACTTCAGGGACATCTATAAGACTCCACCAAATGCCACCCTGGATGAAATCATGAGGACTGCTCAACTATTTCCAAGGTTTGTTGAACAAGAAGAAGGCTTGGAATTGACAAAGGAGGTCTCCCTGGAAGACACCCTTAAATGATTTAAGCGGGACAAAATCCCTGGCCCGGATGGCTGGAATGTGGAATTATACCTGGATTTCTTTAATATCCTGGGTGGGGACCTTATACAAGTTATAGAAGAATGCAGACCCTCTGGAAGAATGTAAGAGGCCTACAACTCAACCTTTATCGCCCTTATACCCAAATCGGACAATCGCACCTCCTTCAATGACTTCTGGCCCATCTCCTTGTGTAACTGCATCTGCAAGATCATTTCTGTGATGAGGTAGTGCTAGTTGGACAGTCACAAACTTGGACTTTTCCCACTCATAGGCAAAGGAGGGAAGTCAAGGTGTAGCATGTTTCTGCACTAAGTTTGGAGAAGGCTATGAAGGAGTCAGATATGGAGACATATGCGATGATGTTCAAGGGAGTCGAAGGTGATGGAGTGGGGACGCCTGTTCCATCCGAGATTTCAGAGGTGCTGACCAAATATGTGGATTTGATGCCTGATGAGCTACCAAAGAAACTTCCACCAAGGCGTGCAGTGGACCATAGCATTGAGCTTGAGCCAGGAAAGAAACCCTCAGCTAAAGCACCTTATCGGTTGTCAGGACTTGAGTTGGAGGAATTGAAACGACAGCTAAAGGAGTTAGCCGATGCAGGTTTCATCAGACCTTCAAGGTTCCCTTATGGAGCTCTGGTATTGTTCCAGCAAAAGAAGGATTCGAATGAGCTACGGATGTGCTGTGATTACCATGCATTGAACAAGAAGACAACAAGGAATAGGTATCCTTTGCCATTGGCTGCTGATTGCTTTGACAAGCTTGCGAAAGCCCGAGTTTTTTCCAAGCTGGACTTGAGGCATGGGTATTATCAGGTGTAGATAGCTGAAGGAGACGAGAAGAAGACCGCGATAGTAACAAGGTATGGTAGCTTTGAGTTACTTGTTATGCCATTCGGGTTGTGCAATGCTCCTGCTACGTTTTGCACTTTGATGAATGATGTCCTACGACCATACTTGGAATCGTTCGTAGTAGTATACTTGGACGATATAGTGGTGTATAGTGACAACATGGAGGATCATAAGAAGCACTTGGCGATGGTGTTCGAGACATTGAGGGAAAATCAATTGTTCTTGAAGAAGTCTAAGTGTGTGTTTGCTCAGACCGAGATTCCATTCCTTGGTCATATTGTTGGTCAAGGGTACATACAGATGGAGCTGAGCAGAGTGAAGGAGATCAAGGATTGGGCTGAACTGAAGAATGTCCATGAAATGAGGGTGTTTTTGGACATGACCAACTACCAACGTAAGTTCGTAGAGGGGTACTCCAAGGTAACATCATCACTGACACATCTATTGAAGAAAGACAAGAGGTGGAGTTGGACAAATAAATGTCAAAAGGCATTTGTTGACTTGAAGAAGAGGATGGTTACAGCACCGATACTGAAGTTTCCTAACTTCGAGAGACCGTTTGACGTACACACTGATGCTTTGGATTTTTCCATAGGAGGGGTTCTTATGCAGGATGGGCATCCAGTGGCATATGAGAGTCGGAAGTTGCAAGATACAGAACGAAGGTGTTACACTGAATTTTGTCACCTTGACTATCTGCAGTTATATGGCCCCATCAATAGCCATATTGTCCTCTTTGTCAAGCCCCATACCTCTGCTCTTTATGTCAAAACTTCAAAAGAGAGAAAGTCACTTGAAAACATGTTTATCTCTGGGTACGCAGGTTCTCTCTACCTTGCCTGCGTGTACGCACCCCAAATACACTGTACCTGCGTATTTATACGCTCTATATGCTAAAGCTTGGGTGCGTACCCCTGTAAAGGTCAAAAGGCACAAGTTTCATCTTTAAAAAGTTACTTGTGGTCACTTCTAGAGCCTTCTAGAAGAGTTTTTGACGTGTATTGAGCGCCTCCAGATGGTTCATGCACCCCTATGATAGAGGAGCTTATCCGATCAAGAGAGGAGCTACCCCATCCAAAAGAGGGAGTATCCCATTGATGTTGGAACTGAATAACCTCCTCTAGAATACTATAAATACAGGCATTGGGCCAGAGGAGGGGAGGTTGAAAGCTGAACATTCTAAAGGGTAAATGCTGCTGGAATTAGGACTTCCATTGTTGACTTGTGAGGAGAGATCACTATCCTTCCTTGTTGCCATATTGGGAGTGGGTGAGCTTGTCAAAGTAGAGGAAATCTCTTACTGGACCCTGGGAGGAGCTTGCACAACACCAAGGCTCAGGTTGTAATGGTTCCTTTGATTATTTAATACAAATAAGTCCATTCTTCTCAATGATTTGTTAATGAATTATTTCATGTATTCCTTGGTCAATATGATAGATATGCTTTATTTTATGATGAATATTCAGATGCTATGTAATCGTTTGCTTTGTTAGTGTATGCAGGTCTGAAAGTGAAGGAGGAGCTCATCTGGATCAGCAAGGCTGGACTGCTACAACAAGCGTGGGACCTAAGGTAAGATCAAAACATTTGAATTCTCGTAGAATGATGCTTATCTAGAGAAGGATAGCTCTTGTTTGGTTTGTTTGTCATTAGAGAGTCTTAGACTCCTAGGAAGGTTGGATTTGTCCGCAAATATAACCCATTCCGTGTGACAGTAACCATCCTATAATTCTAGCATTCACATTTGGTTTGTTCATTAAATATCTTAATGCAGTGTTGTTAGTATGCATAAATGTTTGGTAACATGTAATGTAATGCCTAAATTTTTTAAATGTATGCACAACATCCAAGAGTTCCTTCTCGGTCACAGTATAATTTAGCTCAGCCTTTGACAGGTTCTTACTGAAAAAATAGATGGCATAGGGAAGTTTCTCCTCTACCTGACCTAAGGCTGCTCCTATGGCTTTATGTGAGGCATCAACATGAATATGAAAGGGGATGGCCTAGTTTGGGCCTCGAAGAATTGGTGCAATGCTTAACTTACCATTTAATTGATAGCTTTTTGACCATATAAACTCAGAATCTTTGGCCAACAACCCAAATAAAGGAGAGCCCAACTTGCTGAAGTCCTTTATGAACCTTCGGTAGTATTCAGGTAACCCCAAGAAACTCCTAAAATCCCTCTAGTTTTGTGGAAGTGGAACCCTTTGGATGATTGCTATTTTGTTTAGGTCCACCTGCAGTCCTTGCTAAGATATTGAATGACCTAGCACAGTCCCTTTAGTCATTAAGAATTCACATTTTTCTAGACTGAGAGACAGGTTCATTTCAATGCATTTATGCAATACTTTTCCTAGGTTAGTCAGGGCTTCTTGAAAATCACAACCATGAGGTGTAAAATCATCCATATAAATTTCAACTACATCATGTAATAATTTAGCAAAAATACTCAAGACTTCTCTCTGGAAAGTTGTAGGAGCATTGCATAGGCCAAAAGGAAGGACCCTATAGGAAAACGTACCCCAAGGATAGGTGAATGTTGTCTTATCGTGGTCTTTTGGGTAGATTTGGATTTGGTTGTACCCACTGCATCCATCTAGGAAAGAAAAAAAAAATCTTCCCTGCCAAGCCATCTAGCACTTGGTCAATGAAGGGTAGGGGAAATGATCCTTCTTTTTGTCTTTTTTCAACTCCCTGTAATTGACGCAAATCCTCCACTTACCATTTTTCTTGGGAACTAACACTAAAGGAGAGACCTACTCACTATCAGAGATATGGTAAGTGAATCCTGCATCTAATAGTTTTTGTATTTCTTCTTTGAATATATCATTAAGAGTTGGATTCATCCTCCTTTGTGGTTTCCAGACTGGCTTGCAACCTTCTTTGATGTATATGTGGTGAGTACACACTGAGGGGTGTAATCCCTTCATTTCCTTGTAACTCCAAGCAAAGGCTTCTAGGTTTTCTCTCATATTGTTGCATAAATTTTCCTCTTCGAGAGTAGAAAGAGATGGATTAATTTTCAAAGTTTTCTCTAGGCCAAATTCTATGGTTTTGACATGGAGTGGGTTGCAATTGGCCAAGCATAAGTTAATTGGATGATTTTTTTGGGTTTCCCTTACTTCTTCTTCTAATGGTAATGAATTAGGAGTTGGACTTTGGAGCTGGCATTCAATTAATTCATCCTCATCTCGCTGTCCTCCTCCTATGGTTGCTTCCAAAGCATAAAGTTGGGCTGAATAAACCTCATCTTCTTCCTCCTCCTCCAACCATAAAGGTAATTCATGCTCTAGAGAAGGTTGATAAGGAGGGTATAGGACTAGCTATTTGGACATATGCCCATTCTTGATGGTCATATTCCCATCTCTGCAGCTAATGTAAGCATCAAATGTGGCTGACCATGGCCTCCCAAGGATGAGAGGGTAACCAGTAAGCTTATCCTTAGGTTGGAGAACTAGAAAATCTGCAGGGTACTCCTAGGAGTCAATGGATACCATCACATCCTCCACAATTCCCTCAGGGGTGACTGTGGAACAGTCTGCAAGTCGCAGAACTATTGTGGTCTTCCTCAATGAACCTTGGAGGTTGAGATTGAGCATGGTGTCTTTGGTCATCACATTAATGGTAGCCCCAAGATCGATCAGAGTGTGTGGGATGATGGTGCCATTGTTGTGCACATCTACTATAGGGCTTCTAGGGTCCAAATATTTCGGACATATTACCTACCCCAACATTAAGTGAGAAAACTGCCCAATGACATTAATGGTAGGGGCATCCCTTTTTCTTCTTCCTAGATGCTTGAAGCATTTCTCCTTAATCAAGTTATTGTAAATGGGAACATCTTTTATTTCCTAGAGAAGGGGGATCTTTACACATAGGTTTTTTAATTCTCCTAGAAGTTCAATTTCTTCTGGGGTAGGTTGGAGTGGTTGGGATAATCTCTTAGGAAAGGGTGGATTTACTTTAAGGTTGCTTTGCTCTCTTTCTTCCTCAACCTCCTTATGTAGAGAGGGAGGTTTGTTATCCGAGATAATTCTCCCAGATACTAGTTTGATCTCTTGGATTTGTATAACATAAGCTAGATATGATGTCTTTACACTGTACACTTGTTGAGCTTGCCTATTATTCAGGTTTGGATTTGGCTGCATAGACATATGGGGTTGCTTGGGTGGAGCATAGTGTAGGAGTTGTGGTTGCGTAGGTGGTGGAGGTAATAGATCTGGAGCATTGTTGTATTAGGGCCTCCACCCTTGGAGTGGGGCATTCTACTAAGGTTGTGGCGGAATGTAAGGTTGAAATGACTGGCTGGCTAGTTGGGAATGATACTGAGATGCATAGGAGGAAGGAGGGGGTATAGACAGGGAAGGATGAGTAGGGGGTCCCCAAGAAGGTATAGCGGTGTTTTGGTTGGGGTTCTAATATGCATGGGATGACCCTTGCATACCCTGCTCGTATGGCCTAGGCCCAGGAGGTCTCCTTTGGTTGATGTAGCAAAGCTATTCAATGACCCCTTCATCTCCTTGATATATATATTTGAGTCTGGGTAAATAAGGGCACTTGTCTGTGGAGTGGTTTTGTTCATAGACCGAGCAAATCTCAATATAGTTCATTAGAAATTCATTCCTAGGATGCCTCCTGGTGCATCTAGGACAAAAGGTAGATGAGGCTCTCTCTACTTCCTCGTGCTTCCTTTTTATATTCATGGTGTCCAATTGCAATGCAAGGGTTTCCAAAATCTCACTTTTGAAATCTTCCAGCATATTTCCAATTTCACCCTTGATGGATGAGTTGGAAGATGCACTGGCCATAGGTTGACTACTTCAGTTTTCCTGGTTTCCCTAGAATGATTTCTAATGACAGTCTTGATATCCTCATAGGGTAATTAATAGATATCTGCTCCTGCTAACATATGTAAGGTATCCATAAAATATTCCCTTACTCCTCTAAGAGGACCAACTTTAGTGACTCGAGGTCAAGTGTGCACCTAGCCCTTTTGTAAGTGAGTTGGAATCTTTCTTCGTAGTATTCTAAGGATTCATCCTGGCCCATGGTCATCCTAAAAATCTCTTCTTTAGTATCCTTTGACCTACAATAGTCCCAATATTTTTTGTTAAAAGCCCGTCGCATTTGAGACCAAGTTGTGATGCTATCTCCAGGTAAACCCATGAACCATCATAATGCCGCATCCTTGCGGGTAGATTGAGACAACTTTAACTTTTTATCATCATCTCTATAGTCATAGGTTCCACATATAACAACAAAATCAAATAAGAAAGTGTCAGGGTCCTCTGTCGACAGGCCATGGAAATGAGGTAGAGCAGAGGGTTTTATATTCTTCATCTTAGTGTTTCCATTGGTTTAACTGATGGGTAAGGCACCCTCAATTCTCTCTCTATTTCCTTTGTCATTTTGGTTTTCAGCCATTGGTTCAGTAGGAATGGGTTCTTCTTCTTCCCCTATAGGTTCTTCAAATATGTTAGGTTGCTCACCTAAAGGTTCCTCTAGTTCATAGCCACCGAAGAAGAGAGAAGGTTGGTTATTGGATGTAGTTGGGGTATTTGGCAAGAATTTCCCTAAATTGTCCCTACTCCTATGAGGCATGGAAGGAAATGTTTTTGGATTGGTTTTTGTAAGATTTTTTGTTGGAAAGTACTTTGCTGAAATGAAATTCCTAGTTGAATGAAAACCATTGCCAGAAAGAAAAGTTACTTGGTGAATTGAAATTCTACTTGCAAAATGGAAAGGAAAGAAGATAATGACAACTGAAAGAAAGGAAGCTATTAGATTACTTTTGCAGAAATAAACTAATGGTAGAAAATTGAATACTATAAATAGATGAAAGAAAGTAGTACTCACATTCTACTTAGAAACCTCCCCGACAACGACACCAAAAAGTGATGAGCGCCAATATTGCAGTAAGGATGCTACAACTCCTGGGCCACCAGCTTTACTTATCAACCCAGGGTTCGTACAAACTTGGAGGTGATAGTGCTATATGCATAAGTAGAAGCGAAGGTCCTGCTTGTTGTCACTTTCATTTGGCGAGAGACCCCAGGGGTTCCAAGCCAGACTTCTATAGATTCAGAAGAAGCTTGATCCTTTGATGGAAGAATAGCAAATCTATTCTAAGAGAGCTACCCTACTGTAGTAATGAAGAAAACAACATGTAATGCACACACCATATCCTACTTAACCATTTAAACATCTATGCTAAGAAGAATTGCTAAATCAAAATAAACCTAATGCTACTATCTAAGTTACAGAAGTAAAGAGCATCAAACCATACTAATGTGTAAGCAAGGAAACTAAACTAAATCTGTTTTCACTTTTTTTGGTTTTTTGGTGTTTGCAATGATCAAAAAGTGTTGGAGTCTGATTGAATAACCTAATCAAAGCTCAGGAGTGGTAGTGTTTAAATGATACGCAGAACAAAGTTCAGGAATGAGTCAAGCGGAAGAGCAATCGAAGATCGAAATCAGTGAAAGGAAGACATAATGAAGCAACAGTTCACAGGAGCCGTTGGATTAGTCAAGAACAGTATTAATGGGAGATGAGTGGCGTAGATCTTATCGCAAGAGATTACATGAATAGATGGATAAACAGGATTAACGGGAGATGAATGGAGGAGATCTTATCGCAGGGGATTAAGTGAATAGATGGATGGATCAATCAATGAACAACATTAACGAAAGATGAGCGGTGGGGATCTTATCGAGGAGACTAAGTGAATAGATGGATGGATCAATCAATGAATAGGATTAATAAAAGATGAGCGGTGAAGATCTTATCACAGAGATTAAGTGAATATATGGATGGATCACATCAAGTCACATGTTAGCAGAAGGGTGGAAAACATGCGGAATGATGGAGTGGTCTTCGTAGGTGGTAAGCAGTTTCTCACGCGCCCTCAAAGTTGTAAGTGGAATTCCTAAATTTTATGCGATTAGCCTAAGTGAGTGACATGTAGCATGAGAAAACCACTTTTCTCACGTGCTCTCGGTCAAGTATTGGTCGTGCAAGAATTCATGCAAGACTGTGCGATAGGCATTGGATCATGCGGGATTGATCAACGATGGATATTGGCCAAGCTAGTTGGCGAGTGGGTGATCCGGGTATGGGTGTGATGAAGGACCCTTCCAAGACCTTTTACTTTCGTGATGTGTTAAATTGCATTTTTAAAAGAACGTAAAGGAATACATCTGCATGATGTAAAGAAGAGGAACATGAAAATAATCAACACATGAAACATAAGCCATTGATAACGGAGTCTAGAAGGGACTACGTCTCTGGGCCTCAGTGTCAGGATGGTGTAGGCCGTTGCATTAAGTGCTGTCAATAGTGATGATGTACATAGAGGTGATGTCGCTATCACACAAGCAAAATTCCATCATGCATGAGTGGCTCTAAGAGGTGTTCCACTACAGGAATTTTCAGTCAAAAGGAGTCCTATCCATATGACACAAAATCATGCATGATGAGCATCCTGCCAACATGGCATAAAAGGGATCTCAATGCAAACATACATGACGAAAACATGAGTAACTCATCAACATACAACAAAGGGATCTCGAAATATAACATGATGAATCATGACAACAAGTACATCACATAGATGATTCCGTGTCACATCAAGAAAGAATCATGAAAACAAGTAAGAAACAAGGTCCCACATCAAATATCAAACAGGGATCTATGCAACACTGTTAAATTGGAAACTAGGGCCAAAATTTATGTGTGTCATCTTATTCATGGCTGATAATATGTTCATTAGATTCCTCTCGTTGAAAGGTGTAGGATTGATCTAAAGATCATTCGATTCCAATAAGTATTCATGGAGATATGAATTTATTTTGATTATGGGATAATTATCAAGTTGACCAACATCTCATGTAGGCTCAGAAGCCCAATAGTTGCATCTATTCAAACATCAATAGTTGTGTATAAATACAGGAGGACATTTCCTCATTTCCACTCACTCATCTCATCACATCTCTCTCTCTCTACGACGCAGAAAAGAGTCTCTTCTCTACTGTGTAGAAAAGGGTCTCTCTCTCTCACATGTGAAGTCGGAAGCTGCTGAAACTGAAGCTGCAACTACAGATTCAAAGTTTGACCAGCATGGACCATCAAACATCCTATTCTAAAATATGTTGTAGGTTCATATGAACCTCCTATGAAGGCTGCAACTTTTGGTGATGGAATCAAGTCAATCCGATGGATGGTTTGTGAGATATCGACTACCCTAGTTTGAAGGAAGCTGCTGAAATTGAAGCTACAACTACAGATCCAAACTTTTACCAGTGTGGACCATCAAAACTCCTCTTTTGATCTATGTTGTAGTTTCATATAAATCTCCTCTGAAGGCTGCAACTTTTGGTGGTGGAATCAAGTCGATCTGACGGATGGTTTGCGAGATATCAACTGCCCTAGTTTGAAGGAAGCTGCTGAAGCTGAAGCTACAATTGCAGAAGTGAAGCTTAACCTACATGGACTAGAATATCTCCTGATATAAACTATGCTATAGGTTCATCTGAAGCTCCTTTAAAGGCTGCAACGTTTGCTGGTGGAATCAAGTCTATCTGACGGATGGTTTGTGAGATATCGACTGCCCTAGTTTGAAGAAAGCTGCTGAAATTAAAGTTGCAACTGAAAAAATGAAGTTTGACATGTGTGGACCAGAATATCTCCTCATCTAAACAGTGTAGTAGGTTCATCTAAACCTCCTCTGAAGGTTGCAACTTTTGGTGGTGGAATCAAGCTGATCTGATGGTCGGTTTGTGAGATATCGACTGCCCTAGTTTTGATGATGAAGCCGCTAATGCTGATGTTGTTGATCTAGGGTTTGCTACTGTTGATATAAATCATATTTATTGTACTATTTATCTTTTTTGAATTATTGAATATAAAAGAAGATTTGATGAAAGGGTTTACCCACACATTGTGGGGTTTGTCCCTGGCTAGCCGCCACATCTTGTGTCTCTTGTCTTGGCTTTTTTCTATCAATCATTTAATGTTCTATCTACACTTTAATTTCTGTACATGTGATTGATAATTTGTGGAATATAATAAGAAAAAGAAGTAAACTGTCATAAGCATAGAACATACCATAACTTAACATGGGATTAGAGCTGAGGTGAAGACAAAGCCCGAGCAAGAGCAAGAGAAACCACCGAAGAGAAGATTGGCAAGGCTATCTTGAAAGAACTATGGGGTCCTCAACACTCTTTCTTGCTGAAGACAAGCTCCATGAGAAAGCTGACTATCACGGATGTAAGATGTCTATCGATCTAACCCTAGACGATCAAGGAGTGCTGGACCATGTAAGAGGCAATATTGTTGAGCCTCCATCAAATGCATCCACTGCTGCCTAGAACAAATGGAAAAATGGAGAATTCAAAACAATGAAGATCATCCAGGATTCTATCGACAAGCACTTGGAGGGCTACATCTCTGAACTGGACACCTCCAAGGAAATATATGATAGACTGGTGAGTATATTTAAAGTTAATGATTCAAATCAAGTTTTGTTTCTTAGAAATAAACTGAGGGAAATCAAGAAGGGTAAAGATGAGAGTATGCAAGCATACTTCTTAAGAATCATCGAGATCAAGAACAATCTCCTATCTATTGGGGAGACTATTACTGACAGAGAAATGGCACTCACGACTCTCGGAGGATTAGCATCTAAATGGTATGTGTTCAGGACTACTCTTCTAAACAATAATATAGTTCCTAGTTTCGAGGAATTAATGGCTAGATGCAGTAAAAAAGAAACTAGGGTAGAAGAGCAAGAAATGCCCATGCCTAAAGGTCCTCCTACTGCATGTCTCATGCTAAGAAAATAAATAGTTCCGGGACTAAATGAAAAGGAAAGGCTAGACCTAAGGGTGGAAGAAAAGGATGATGTTACATCTGTGATAAAGCAGGTCTCTATGCAAGGGAGTTCCCTGATAGAAAGGACCCACACCGGGACAATGATCAAAATCCCTCTATTGGCAATCAAAGGAATGACAAATTCAATAGCAAAGGTAAGAGGAGAGTTGGGAATCAAGGAAGAGGAAAACCATTCAAGAATGCTAGAAATTCTAGGATTTATCAAATGCACCTGACCTAAAAAAAAAACCTGGTGTCCATCTTAGCAATAGAAGACAAAGGCTACAAGGTAACCTTCAGCGATGGCAAGGCACGTATATGGAAAAATAATGTTAAAAATGCCTTTACTCTTGGGTTTCGTGTTGATTCATTATATCAGGTGGATGAAAGTCAAATAGGTGTTATGTCTTATGACACTTCTCTTGAGTTCGAACTTTGGCATTGGAGGTCTGCCCACCTTCATTACAAATACCTACCTGATGTAAGACGTATGGTAACAGGGATGCTCGAATTAAGAGTAGAAAAAAAAGGTGTATGTTCAGGATGTGCCGAAGGAAAGCTCAAAAAGGGACCATTCTCCTCAAGCCTAAGCAAGACCTCTGATATATTACAGTTGGTTCACTCAGGCATACCTGATGTTGGCATTAAGAGGGATACTACAACACCACATACTCCATAGCAGAATGGTGTGGCATCGTACGATTTTGGAAGTTGTCTCTATGGGTAGATGATGTAACAATGCTTGATGTGGAGGAATCCATGCATCCTATTTATCCACTTGAGCCTTCCTCTTCTAGGAAGAGGCCTTCATGGCTTAGGGGGATACTTGATGATGTTGAAGGACATGTTGCACCCCGAGGAATATTCTGTGAAAGTAAGAAACCTAACAGGTATCAAGGATACCTAACCATCATGAGCATGGTCATACAAAATGAGCCTTCATCATTCTCAGATGTTGTCAAGCATAAAGTATGGAAAGATGCTATGACCAAAGAATATGAGTCTATTATGGAGAATGATGTCTAGGAAGTAGTTCCCAGACCCCAGGACAAGAAAATGGTTACTTCAAAATGGATTTACAAGATAAAGTTGCAGCAGATTGAAGTACGAAATAGTATAAGGCTCGTTTTGTTGCTTGTGGTTTCTCCTAGAAGGAAGGTATAGACTATGATGTGATATTTGCAACTGTTTCCAGATATACGAACATCTTCTTGATCATAGCCCTTGTGGCTTCACAAGGATGGAACCTACATCAGATGGATGTCAAGACCGCGTTCTTGGACGGTTTTATCAAAGAAGAGGTCTATGTGGAGCAACCTGAAGGATTTGATATTTATGATTGAAAATATTATGTATGCAGGTTGAAGAAGGCTCTCTATGGGTTGAAGAAATCACCTCGAGCATGGTATGAGAGGATCGTTAGCTACTTGATGAAGTTGGGATTCACTAGGAGTGAAGCTGATCCTAACCTTTACCTTAAGGTTGAAGATGACAAGCCTCTCATACTAGTGTTGTATGTGGATGACCTCTTTCTAACAGGTGCATACCCTTTCATTCACAAATGTAAGAGGGAGTTGGCTTCTGAATTTGAAATGAAGAACCAAGAACTTGAAGTGTGGCAGAAGCCAAGGGAAATTTTCCTATCTCAAGGAAAATATGTGGTGAAGATTCTGAAAATATTTGGTATGATAGACTGTAAGCCTGTATTGATGTCAAACTAGATTTGGGAAATTCCTCTCAGTTTCAAAACTCATTCACATTGATGTTCTTGGTGAACCTCTGTTCGAACATATGTTTTGTAGTTAGCATTATGAGCTCATATTTGGTTGAGCCTCACTAGCTTAGTGCCAAGAATCTTCTGAGATGTCTTCAGGACACAATCTCTCATGGATTGAAATACATTGCCGGAAATATGAAACTGCATGATTATTCAAATGTTGATTAGGCAGGTAATGTGGAGGATCACTCGAGCACTTTTTAGTGTTGTTTCCCTTTGGATTCTGCTTTGATATAATGGATGAGCAGGAAGCAGAAGTTGGTTGCCATAATCATCGCCGAGACCAGATACATATCTACAAGTATGATCTCACATGAAGCTACTTGGTTGGGGAAGCTCTTTAGTGAGCTGTTTGAACACATACCACTGTGATTCTCTGTAACAACTAGAGGTCGGATTCAATTATTGAGGAATCCCATATTCGTTGATTGCTCTAGCAGATAGACATCATTTGGGATATGGTAAGTTGATGAGCAAGGAGGCTCCATCACATTAATATGATGTACAGGTCGATACACCTTGTCAAAGCCTCGAGGAAAGATCTAATTTGTGATTTTCCCAAACAACTTGGAGTCGTCAAGAAACCCTTATACAAGGGTCTTGCATGTTGCATACATTGAGCTATGGGTGTTCTGAGGGCTTGTGGTTCTTATTGGAGCAACATACAACCACACGGTGACTCACCCTCCCCTGGTGCTGTGCACTAGAGCAAGATGATTTTCTCTCTTATGGGACAAGATGATTCACTCTCTTGTGGAACAGGATGATTCACTCTCCTATGTAGGAGGATGATTAATTCTCTTGTGAGGCCTGGATTGATGTGTTCTCCTGTGAGGCTTGGATTGATGTGTTCTCCATGGCGATTGTAGCAGGATTGATGTGTTCTTCTGTGAGGCTTGGATTGATGTGTTCTCCCATGAGGCCTAGATTGATGTGTTCTCCATGGTGATTGCAGCAGGATTGATGTGTTCTCCTGTGAGGATATGATTGATTAGTTCTCCTATCGAGGCATCCTACCCATGCAGTCTGGGACTCACAGGAATTACCTCTCATCTGATCAATGAGCAGGGAAATGAAGTTAGGGACCATAGTAGTATCAATGGACACATCGTTGTATCTACTGTACTCCCTACGCTAGGATGACCTCCATTCATCTAGGATCAATGATACTAGTCTGGGACCAGTGGTAAGAGTGGTACATTCTGTGACACTGACTTCGGGTCGGTTGTTACTGGTCTGGGACCAGTGATACATCCTTGATCACTTCTTCTTCTTCATAATTCGAACAAAAGCAGAGCAGAGCATAACAGAGCAAAGTCGTATAGATCAGTATGGGGCAGAACAAGACAAAGAAGAAAAGGTAGAATAGAGCAGAGTAGGGCAAGGGTTAGGTTGTACAAGGCAGTGCATTTGATGGATGAATAGTAGCGACTGATAGATAGATTGTAGATGAAGTTCTTCCTAGTTGAGAGGGAGTGTTAAATTGGCAAATAGGGCCATACTTCATGTGGGTCATCTTACTCATGGTTGATAATATGTTCATTAGATTCCTCTCATCGAGAGGTGTAGGATTGATCTAAATATCATTCCATTCCGATAAGTATTCATGGAGATATGTATTTATTTTCATTATGGAATTATTATCAAGCCGACCTACATCTCATGTAGGATCATAAGCCCAACAGTCGCATCTATTCAAACATCAACAGTTGTGTATAAATACAGGAGGAATTTTCCTTATTTTCACTCACTCATATCATCACATCTCTCTCTCTCTACTGCGCAGAAAAGAGTCTCTTCTGTACTGCACAGAAAAGGGTCTCTCTCTCTCACATGTGAAGCCGAAAGCTGTTGAAACTGAAGCTGCAATCGAAGATCCAAAGTTTGACCATCATGGACCATCAAAAATCCTATTTTAAACTGTGTTGTAGGTTCATCTAAACCTCCTCTAAAGGCTGCAATTTTTTATGGTGGAATCAAGTGAATCCGACGGATGGTTTGCGAGATATCGACTACCCTAGTTTGAAGGAAGCTGCTGAAACTGAAGCTGCAACTGCAGATCGAAAATTTGACCAGCGTGGACCATCAAAAATCATCCTCTAATCTATGTTGTAGGTTCATCTGAACCTCATCTGAAGGCTGCAACTTTTGGTGGTGGAATCAAGTCGATTCGATGGACAGTTTGCGAGATATTGACTGCCCTAGTTTGAAGGAAGCTGCTGAAACTGAAGCTACAACTGCAGAAGTGAATTTTGACCTGCGTGGACCAGAATATCTCCTCATATGAACTGTGATGTAGTTTCATCTGAACCTCCTATGAAGGATGCAACGTTTGGTGGTGGAATCAACTCGATCTGACAGATAGTTTACGAGATATCGATTGCCCTAGTTTGAAGGAAGTTGTTGTAACTAACGCTGTAGCTGCAAAAGTGAAGTTTGACTTGCGTGGAACATAAAATATCCTCATATAAAATGCGTTGTATGTTCATCTGAACCTCCTCTATAGGTTGCAACTTTTGGTGGTGGAATCAAGTCGATATGACTGTCAGTTTGTGAGATATTGACTGCGCTAGTTTTGATGATGAAGCCGCTAATGTTAATGTTGTTGATCTATGGTTTTCTACTATTGATATAAATCAGATTTATTGTACTATTTATCTCTGCTAAATTATTGAAGATAAAAGAATATTTGATCAAAGGGTTTCCCCACACATTGTGGGGTTTGTCCCTGGCTAGCTGCCACATCTTGTGTCTCTTGTCTTGGCTTGTTTTCTGTCGATTATTTAATGTTCTATCTACACTTTACTTTCTATACATGTGATTGCTAATCTATGGAATATAATAAGAAAAATAAGTAAACTGTCATAAGCATAGAACATATCGTAACTTAACAAGCACAATGCATAGCAAAAGAAGTACATGAACACTACCTATACATCACAACCAAGGGCCTTCTGAAGAAGTGGATGTCAAACTACTGAAGCTATTCGTGCCATCGATCTCATGACATCAATCGCATGGAAATGGCTTCTCACACATGAATGCTGACAGCTACATTCTAGTTAGAAAAGTGGTTGAAGAATAGAATGAGCAAATGAAAAATCTGAATGCACCCTCAGATTTGTGGCGTCGAATAGTGCAAAATCGATTGTCCAATTTTTGAATTCTGAGAAGTTGAGGATCTGGGGCTCAAGTAATCTTTTAGAATCCCCCTAGATTCCTCAAAGATTCTTCTCCATGGGTGGACTGGAGATCTCGTAGCTCAAAAGGTGAATCTAACCTTGCCATTGTGATCCCTGTGGAAAACCATGAAAAATGGCTATAAACTTGACTATATTCCTACATGGAGAAAAATGACCTCCTAGGGAAAATTTCAAGGATCATGGTTTTGCTCCCTATTTATACAGCAATCATGGTTCCACCTGCATACTGAAAAATGGCCAAAATATGCAGAAATCTGATGGAGAAATAGACAACGCCATTGTGTTCGTAGCATCGAGAAGTGCTGAAACCATATAAAATTTGTCAAATTTTGACAAAGTGAAAATTCGGCCCTCGTGCAAAATTCTACTTTGAACTGTGTGCACTACCTTCCTCCGTCTCAAAATCCATGCCCACTCATGGTTCCTCCTCCATCTACCTACACTGTGCAATGAAGGTTCATTTAAGGTTTGGAGGGCAGATTAAACAAGTAAGTGGTTGTGGCACAATGGTTATGTTAAGTGGTTTGTTGAGGAGGGTTCGGGTGGTCAAACCCCGCCCCTCCCTTTTTATACATTATGAATTTAAAAAAAAATCATTTTTTTATTTGGTTGGCATCGGGTCTGCATTGGGCAGCCCACCCATACCCACCATAATGGCGCATTAAAATTTTGGTTGGCGTGCAGGTTGGTTGTACACGGTACATCTCATTGGCGTTATATGTTTTAATGGGTCACGTGTTATATGAGGTTTCCTAGTGGGGGCTAGCCCACGTGGGCTGGGTAGGTTCAATCCCTACCAACCTCAGACTTACGGTAATGTATTCATGGTGAGGAGAGGCGTGGGGTGGTGGAGGTGGTGGCCCAACACCTCCCCTTCTATATATATTTTTTAATTTTAAATACAATAGTTGGTTTTTTTGAATTTTTCGAAAGTTGACCATAGGAGTCATTTTAATGAGGCCACAAATTCACCTAGAATCTGGCCTAGGTTGGCCGGAATCCAGTGGCCAGGTTCTATCCAAATTATGCCCTCCTTAAGCCTGTCCAGTCAGCAAAAAGTCAACCCAACTTTGACTGCATCTAACTTTCGCATACAGACTCAGTTTGACGAACCATTTGCACCACCGTGATTAGGAAGATGAGATCTATGCTCTAGTCCTAGGTCAAGAATAATCTAAACACTTTTATTTTTGATATTTTCTGGGTCCTCTTTGTCCTGTGTGTGTCTCTGGAGCCACTTGGATCAATCCTCCCCACTGAAGAGCTTTTGGTCCTCTAAAAGCATGAAAAACAATCTGCAACTTTTCTGTACCTTGTCTACATCACAAGCATCCTAAAAGGTCTCACTTCCATCTCCTTCACCTTTTTTCTTCGGAGCCATAAGCGATGAGACGGCACTTGCTACCTCTGCAACCTGTAGTATATTGTTTTGCAAATCACTTGCTTGAATTTCATGACAAACTAACAACCTAAACATTCCACAATTGCCACAAGTTTATAACACATAGTCGGTGGTCAAGTTTACATCAAGATGGACCCAAGACCTTAGCTATGACAACAAGGAAAACATATCATTGTTGCTTCAAAAAGTGATGGAAAACACATCATCACTACAACTCATGATTTACAAAGATAAGGCCAAACACTATTTGCTTTGACAAGTGATGGAAATGGGACAGCACTTGCAGAGTTTAAAATGCAACTCAAAATAATATCAGACATCATTGTTGCTGAACAAGTGATGGAAAACACATCATCACTTTTACATTTTAAAATACAACAAATGATTTACAAGAGAAAAACCATGAAACGTAACATATCTAGAAACCATTTTTCACTTATCAAGGTGAATGGGTCACCTCCTTGTGACACATTCAATGGTTGAACAACTACTTCACCTAGTGCATGTACCATTGCTTTTTCTTTAAGGCGTTGCTCTGGATGGAGCATCCAACAAGTGGCTCTTTGATGGCCACTTCTGTCACAATGACTACAATAGGTCTTCTTCCTCCAGATTTGCTTAACCTGTTTCTTTACATGCTATTGAGAGGGTCTTTCATACCTCATTCTTTTGTGTGTTTCCATTCTTTTCCAACACATAGAAAATGTATGGTTATGTAATCCACAAAAGGTACATGTTTTTCAATGCCATGTTTTACGTTCATCATTAAAAACATGATTATGATCAAAATGAAGATTCAAATATCGAAACTAGTTATACCTTTCCTTGCCATCTCTGGTGTAAGTATGGCGATGAGAGCTGGCCTTAGCTCTTTCCCTGCAATGGAAACTACCAAGGGATGATGGGGATGTTTTCCCATCATTCTCTTTCCTTGCTGATTTCAATGATGCCTTGGATGAATCTGACACCTTCGAGCATTCTCCTTTAGTGTATCTTGAGCCTGCAAATCGATGTTCGTGCACAACCTCCAAAGGTTGAGTTATGCCTTGGTTATTAACACCAAGTTCTTCTTCCTCCTCGTGCCTCGTCCTTGTAAGGAAACTCATGTTTATCCCTGTAATTTGGATCTCCAAATCTCGAACAGAACTCATACTATGTGAAGACGAAACTGAAAGGAAATCAACATCTTTTACCTCCTCTGTTGGCTTGGAAAGAACTTATGAGGGCTACTCATCGTTTGTTTTTTTTGGTTCGCTAACTGTCGTGGCACATTCTCCAACTCCCTTTCTGACATACCCAAGTCCTCTTTGACATGGTAATTCCTCTACTTTGATGGGGTTGACAATGCCTTGGCCATTAACGCCCAAGCCTTTTTCTTCATACCCCATTCTCTTCAACAGTTTGGAGCCAATTCCTATGGTATTATTTTAAAAAACAACGAAATCATCATCAAGAAACATACATGAATTTGGAGAATTACATTTTACCTCGCATGGGTCACGTCACAGCTTTTCCAAGGCCTCATCCTTTGGTTGCAGCTCTTGTAGCAAACGGTTTTTCTCCTCTTTCTCTTCATGTAGACGCATCTTCAATTCAATGTTCTTTGTTTGAAGACTTTGGTTTTTGTGCTTCAGTTCTTCTAGGGCCTCTTCCATGGCTTGCAATTGAAGATGCAATCACTCCTTTTCCTTTGTCTCTTTCTTTAGAGTTTCATACATGATTTCCACCCTTCTGGAAATTTTGAGCATGGTCTTGTACATCACTTTTTCATCCTTTGTCACTACATGTTCCATTGTTCACACTGCAATTCACATACACGTAAAGACTACTCTAATACCACTTGATCCGGGTCCGGGTGTGATGAAGGACCCTTCCAAGATCTTTTACTTTCATGATGTGTTAAATTTCATTTTTAAAAGAACATAAATGAATACATCTGCATGCTATAAAGAAGAGGAACATGATAATCATCAACACATGAAAACATAAGCCGTTGATAACAGAGTTCGTCCACGAGGGACTACGTCTCCAAGCCCCGGTGTCAAGATGGTGTAGGTTGCTGCATTAAGTGTTGTCAATAGTGATGATGTACATATAGGTGATGTTGTTATCATACAAGGAAAATTCCCTCACGTAGTAGTGGCTCCAAGAGGTGTTCCACTATAGGAACTCCCAGTCAAAAGGACTCATATTCATATGATACAAACTCATGCATGATGAGCATCCTACCAACATGGCATAAAAGGGATCTCAATGCAAACATACATTTTGACAACATGAGTATCCCATCAACATATAAAAAAGGGACCTTGAAACATAACATGATGAATGATGACAACAAGTACATCACATAGACGATTCTGTGTCACATCAAGCAGGAATCATGAAAACAAGCAATAAATAAGATCCCACATCAAAAATCAAACAGAGATTTGTGCAACCCAATGCATAGCAAAAGAAGTACATGAACATTGCATATACCTCACAACCAAGGGCCATCTAAAGAAGCGAATGTCAAACTGCTGAAGTTTTTCGTGCCATCGATCTCATGACATCAATCGCATGGAAATGGCTGCTCGCACATGAATGTTGACACCTGCATTCCACATAGAAAAGTGGCTGAAGAATAGAATGAGCAAATGAAAAATATAAATGCACTGTCAGATTTGTGGCATCGAATACTGCAAAATCAACTGTCCAATTTTTGAATTCTGAGAAGTTGAGAATATGGGGCTCAAGGAATCTTTTAGATTCCCCCTAGATTCCTCAAAGATTCTACTCCATGGGTGGACTGAATATATGCAGCTCAAAAGGCAAATTTGACCTCCCCATTGTGATCCCTACAAAAAACCATGAAAAATGACTATAAACTTGAATATATTTTGACATGGAGAAAAATTACCTCCTCGGGAAAAGTTCAAGGATCATGGTTTCGCTTCATGTTTCTGCGGAAATCATGGTTCCACTTGCATATTGAAAAATGGCCAAAAGATGTAGAACTATAATGGAGAAACAAACAATTACATTGCGTTCGTGGCATCTAGTAGTGCTGAAACCATATAAATTTGTCAAATTCTGACAAAGTGAAAATTCAGCCCTCCTGCAAAATTTTGCCTCGAACTGTGTTCACTGCCTTCCTCCATCTCGAAATCCATGCCCACTCCTAGTTCCTCCTCCATCTCCCCGCACTTTGCAAATGAAGGTTCATTTAAGGTTTGGAGGGAGAATTAAACAAGAAAGTGGTTGTGGCGTAATGGCTATGTTAAGCGGTTTGTTGAGGAGGGGTCAGGTGGTCAAACTCTGTCCCTCCCTTTTTATATATTATGATTTTAAAAAAACTGCATTTTTTTATTTGGTTATGGTCAGGTCCACATTGGGTAGCTCGCCCATATCCATCATAATGGCACATTCAAATTTTTGTTGGCCCATAGGTTGGTTGTACACGGTACATCTCATTGGCATTATATGTTTTAATGGGTCACATGTTATATGAGGCCGCTTGGTGGGGGCTGGCCCATGTGGGCCAGGTGGGTTTGATCGCCACTAGCATCACACTTATGGTAATTTATTCATGGTGAGGGGAGGTGTGGGGTGGTGGGGGTGGTGGCCCATCACCTCCCCTTTTATTTATTTTTTAAAATTTTAAATACAATAGTTGTTTTTTTTTTTTAAATTTTGAAAGTTGATAGTAGGAGCCATTCTAATGAGGCCACAAATTCACCCAGAATCTGGCCCAGGTTGGCCAGAATCTGGTGGCCTGGTTCTATCCAAATTGTGACCTCCTTAAGCCTACCTAGTCAGCAAAAATTCAACCCAACTTTGACTGCTTCTAACTTTTGCATACATACTCAGTTTGACGAACTGTTTGCATAGCCACGATCAAGATGATGAGATCTGCACTCTAGCCCTAGTTCGAGAATAATCCAATTTTTTTTTTTTTGAGCTTTCTTGAGCCCTCTTTGTCCTGTGTGTGTCTCTAGAGCCACTTGGATTAGCAGGTGACACGATAGCTGTTGGATCAAGCGAGGCAGATCGACAGTGGAGATAAGCCAAGCCTAAGGTCAAATGTTGAAATGAATATAGGTGGTAAGTAGTATCTCGTGCACCCTAAGAGTTGTAAGAGGAATTCCTAAATTTCACGTGATTAGCCTAAGTGAGTGACACATAGCATGGGAAAACCACTTTTCTCGTGTGCTCTCAATCAGATATCGATCATGTGGGAATTCACGTGAGATTGTGCGATAGCCATTAGATCATGTGGGATTGATCAACTGTGGAGATTTGCCAAGCTGGTTGGTGAGCTAGTGATGCCATAGATGTTGGATCAAGCGAGGGTTATCTATGGTGGAGATTTGGAGTGCATAAAGTCAAACATTGAAATGAATACATCGGCTATGCGACAGACGGTTTAATGGTGATTGTTCAAGTTTGATGTGGATCGGACAGTAAGAAAACCTACAGGTATAACCTGATTAAGACGTGATTTATTAGCTTCCACTTAAGCATTTTGTGCTGAAGGAAATGAGAATATGTGTGAGATATTATTACAAAAAGAGAGTGATGGAAAAAGATAATGATGTAATGAACCAAGTATTGAATCAAGATGACAAACTCCAAAGCTCATGCAAGAACTAGAAATCTATGTTTTTAGGGTTGTTGAAGGGTTTCTTCCTCAAGTCATGGTCCCACAGGGAGGAATTCAAGTCGAGACACTTGCTGAAAAAATTATGGGGATATTTTTCTCCTTGCTAACATTCTAATTGAAATAAGACACAAATGGAAGAAAAATAAAACACGACCAATCTATTCTACACTTTTGTAATGGAAATGCGGCTACTTAAGCAAATGAATGATTAAACCATGAACCTACACTAGCACACATGTACAATAAAGAGGAGCCTTGGCTACTAGGGTTGGGCCCTAACCTGAGAGCTTCAGCCCTTTGAGTTAACTCAGTGTTGGCTCACAACAAAACTCATTCTTATTAACAAAAAAATGGATTACATCAAGAATTGTCACAAGTCTTGCTGCTCGAAAATAGAGTAAAGTTTTACAATCCAAAATACGAATCCTACTGATGTCCTATGCCTCTCTACTTATACATCTGAACTCTCCAATGACTTCCTTAAAATTAGGGAGGCTCGGCTCCCAAACTCGAGATAAAATGGTGCTTTGACTTTCACTTGCTCAACTACCTTCTGGTCCTCATGATTTGGTTATTTGCACTCCAAGTTGATGGAGGAATATTCAAATGGAGGAGTAATAAATGAGGAGGATTTACCTCCTATAATTCCTCTCCCTTATCCCATTCAATTTTTGACCAAGGTCTTTGCTAAAGTTCCTTGCTTTTATCCTTAAATCTTGCATTAAATGCACATTAGACCACAAAGAAAAATATCCAACTCTAACCCATTTCATAAACAAAATATAATAAAAAGTATGCAATAAGTTGTGAGAATAGTTGATTTGACTAATCTAGGAGTTAAATTAAGGCCCATAGAATTACCCAATGATAACGCTCATCACCAAGCTTCTACTAAGACTATCTTGAAGAAGGCTTGGACAATATTGTAATGCACCCTTTCACTTGTTCAGACTAATCTGTGAGTGTTGTATGTGTTATCTTACCTTGTATGTTGTGACTACCGCATCCGAGTGGATTGCTCTGCCAAAAGCTATGTATGTCCTTTTGTGTTTACTGTTCCTAGCCATGTTGGGATTGATCCCTTTAAACCTGGAACTCACCTTCACCCTTTCTCCCCCTTTTGTGTTAGAACCTCTCATACATCTTCCTTGACTCACTGCAATAGTCACACCCTTGCTACTAATAGAGTTATCTTACTTGCCTTTGTGCGACATCGTCGTCAAAGAATTACCTTACGATCCACAGTTGGGACTCATACACCAAATGGTTTGATCACCTTGACATGTTGGTAGGTCCAACACCATCAAAACTTTCTCCATATTGACCTTGGCCTCCTACCTAAGGAATTCAACCAAAAAAAATGCCCTAATAATCTTCATTGGAGATCTTTTTCTTCTGTGGCTATTTCAGAGAGAATAGTTGGATATGGATGTGTGAAATGAGGTTGAGGGAACCTCAATATATAATAGTTAATGGGGTTTAAGAGACGTGTCTTTCAGACTTATTGAGCCAACTTAGAGATAAGGTTGACCTTGATAATTTTCACGTGGGAGATAAAATTCAAAATCTGACTTCTACTTGTCCAAATTTGACGATCTTTAGATCAATTGTGGTCCTCTCAAAAAGGGGAATTCAATGTAACAATTTTCTTTCCCGAAGGATCTATCCAATGTGGAATTTGGCCCTATTTTCCAATTTTAACACTCCCTCTCAACTAGGGATAATTCCACCTGCCAATCCATCTGTCATCATCGATCAACCTGCCATCCTGATGCCATGAATCATATTTGAATCTCATCTAAACACTGTTCTGCTAAACAATGATATGAATAATAAATAAGAATCTATTGAGAGTGAGTCACAAGGCCTTGTGACTCTCCACATACAAAAGTTAGTCCACATAACCATGAACTCCAATTGGACTTGATCCCACGTGATCAAGTTGAAGAAACATCATTCATTCTAGACACAGGGAGTACGACATTACACGATGTATCCATCGATAGTTCTATGGTCCCAAATCACTTTTCCCAACTCATTTGACAGATGAGAGGTACTTCCCATGTGTCCAAGACTACATGGTTAGGATGATGCAAGAACATCAACAAGGAAATAATATATCACATCTTTCTCACAACCACTCGTAGGGAAAGGGGAAAACACATCTTACAAACACATGTCATAATCACACATAGGTAACCGATGAACCACCTCCTATAGTCACATATCACAATTATCGTAGGGAAAACCACATCCTACACACATGCAAAACACCGAGAGTAGGAAAAGGATGAAACACGTCCTACACGCATGAAAATATCCAAGAGTAGGGAAAGGATGAACCACGTCCTACATGCATGCAAAACAACAATAATAGGAAGGATGAATCACATACCACCAACATATCAACCAAAAATCATAGGGAATAAGAATCCTACATGTGGGGAAAGGATGAACCACATCCCACCGACATGTCAACAGATTCCTATATTCATCTCTCACTAGGGTATCGCCAGGAGAAGGTGAACCACTCATCCTACTCATATGCCATAGGAGAAGGTGAACTATGCACCCTATGGTTTCTCATAGCTCAATAATTAACCCAAGTCCCCAGGAGCTCCCACAGCTCAATGTTCAATTGAGATCCTCATAGTAGGGTCTGTCCATGACTCCAATCTCTTTCTCAGAAAACTTGATCTTACTAAGAGGCTTTGCAAGAATGATAGACACATGAGCATCCATCCTAGAATGATGGAACTTTAATGCATCCTAACGCACCTCTTCAATAATGGTGATGAGCATAAATGGCTGCTAAAGAGTTTCCTTAAATGGATTCATGCTTATTGCTTGTAAATTCTACTTTAATGGTGCTTTCAGACTTCAGTCTTTGATTTATTCAATAAATAAAAGTCAACCTCAAGAGACACAACACTTAGATGAGATCCTACCATTTGTCATACTATCAGATCAACAACTCTCTGTAGTGTAGATCATACTATCTTAATGAGTAACTATACATAAATTGTCTTCGAATCAAGGCATATGATTGGTGAAGGAGAGGATCATCATCTTGTTGGATAGACAATATCAATAGCTATATCCAAATTTCATAGTTCCCTTTGAATATTGAGAATGCAATCATCTGCAACCTGTTATTGATCCAAGGATTTTATAGCTCCCTCTTAAGGTGATCATCTGACCTTTAGTCAGGATATTTTTATACGAGGAAACTAATCCATAATGAGGAAATATATTTCACATTTAGGTGTTTATAACACTATTCTACATAAGATCCTGAGTTAATGCAATCCAGATGTCAAAATTAGGGCCTCCTATAAAGAATCCGATACGCATAATCCTCTGGCACCTCTGATTTCAAGGTGAGAGTTGCCTCAAAAGAGACTTTTCCACAGTGTGATACACTTATTTTTCTTAATTGTCCTTCAAAGTGGAATCTTCAAGTGCGCTTTATCTCTTATCCAAATTGCTGCCAAAATTTTGTTTATAACTGGAAAATCCTTGTAGATTCTTCATAATAGATAAATTTTCAAAACATAAGCTATCTGACTGTCTTGCTCACAACTTTGTTTGTGAACAAGACTACAATACTATCATAATTTTATGGAAGCTTCTACACCTTGTAAAAAGGTCATGAATGATGTTGAGTTGTAAACGATGAGTTTCTATAGCTAGAGTAGTGCCACATGTAAGGTATCGCAAAAAACCATTACTACACAATATAGCTTCAGGGTTTTTAGGAGAACCATTTCTTCATGAGAGATACAAGATTTGATTTTACTGAGGTGATTTTAGCTGAATCTCAACTCTGCTAATAAAAGACTTTGATCAAAACATTTCACTACTTGAAGGTACATCATGATAGAGGAAAACATAATTTCCTTCATGGGTCCTTTCCTTTGCTTGATGGGGAGGAAGGAATAGGACTGAGAGAAATGAACGTGCTCAAACAAAAACCTTGATACAATGAGCCTTTGCTACTCTAAAATTATTGCTCTTATAGATATTTATGCCCAGAGATCCAATAATTATGACAATATGTATTACTTGTGTCATTTTTCTTTCTTTAGGTCCAAATGATACCACAAGATGAAATAGATATGATATCTTCATAATCCAGGAGACAAAAAAAAGTTTTCATAACTTCATGAATCATATAGGTTTCTATCAATACAACTACTGCTGCAAGAGAGGATTCCCTTCTCTGATTTGGATATGGATGTGGATGATTTTAGAATTGTGCCAAGGTCGAATTTGAGCATCATCAGAGAATGCCCAACTCCTCTCATTTACTGCGTTACACCATTCAATACTTAGTACTACCATATTAATATTCCTATGTAGATATTGTTTTTTTCCTCAGTAGGAAGCTCATCAAGAGATACTACCCTAGGAGTATAGATGAGAGAAAAATGAGACATAGTTGATGTGCAAAGATCCTTGTAGCAAAAATATAATTGATTCATCCATTAAACTACAACAACAACGATATAATCTACTATGATTGTGCCATATCAGAGAGCGAGGAGAAAGTGTCATAAAGTTGACTATCGAACCAAAAGTAATGTCAGCTATAAAGCAGATTATACACCGAGTTTGTTGTGCCGAGATCATTACATATATACAAGAATGTCTGAGAATATACTTATACAAAGTGCAGAGATCAACCGAGATTACTATTTATGAATGAAGATGAGATCAATGTATACAATAGTGTTAGAATTATATTATCAAGACTATACATTGAGGAGACATAGATGAACAAAGATTATGCAGATACCAAATTGAGGATACACCAATATGATGAGGTTATTCAAAAGTGTGTTAACATTGTCATTATGATTAGACCATTACAGAAAAGAGAATCCTCCATCATTTAGAATTCCATGTAAGATAGATCAATAGCAGTTCTAAAACATCTACTTCAGCAATTCTTTAACAAGTCTCAATGTTGCTACAAGATATTCTCAAGTTTTAATAATGACATCTTTAAACCAAAGCTCCAAGGGTGTTTCATGTTTGACGCAATGAAAACTTCTATTTGGATTTTATAAGGGGAGAAAATTAAAGATCAATATAGAGCTTCCAAGGTCTATAAGTGATGCTACTCCTGTGCTTCCAAGGTTTCTTCAAGAGTTAAGGTCTGGTGTAATTGCATAGTGACAATGAATTGAGGTTTGGAAGTTTGTAATGATTAAAACAATAGTACAAAGAGATATGCAAGGTTGCTTCCATGATCCACATAATGAGACTTGATTTCAAGAAAATATGTAAATGTCACAGGAACCAGGGTCAAGATAGTGACAACAAATTCATTCAAAACAAAGGTCACAAGTCTGAAATCCAGGTTTGAATGTAGTATTCTTCCATAGATCTGTAATTCTTACAGGAATATAACTTAAGTAAGAAATAATATAGACCAAAACTGAAATTCACAGATCTTGTATTAGTTCCATAGATTTGAGATCTCCTTCATACTTTCTTGTGTTTATTTGCTTTACGATGACTAAAAAAATGATCTTCCTAGCAAGATGAAGATATCTCTTGATGTCAATCGAAACACACATTATGAATATTGATACATACCTTGATTCATCAATGAATGAGGCCACAGAGAATTATCAACAAACCATCTGAGATTGCTTTTTTCTCTTGTATTAGTCAAGTTTTATAGGGTGAATATTTGTGTGTTATTTACTGAGGGTTAAGAGAATTTATACCTCCTATATGGGCCACATTTCTATGGTAGGAGGGTGCACTTACAGGCTGTAGCTATCCCTGATTAATAATAGTGATTTAAATGGGTTTCCTTGGCATAAAAATGGAAGAATTTTGAAGAAGAGATAGGTTTTCACTAACTGGTATCAATAGTATTTCATGAGATGACAACTAAATCAAATTTTGGAGGGTCATGGAAGTCTAAAATAGAGTGGAAATTAGCCCATACTTCTCACTATTTGAAAATAGAACTAAGGTACTATTGAAGATGCCAGACCTGCTAACATTTATGGGATCACCCCGGTATGAAGTCCCAACTAGACCTCACACTATTTGGTGTGGGAGTCCCATCCAGTATGATGGCCCAGTTTCCATTGTCTTAAGGATTTGCCTCAACTCTTGCTTGTCAGCACATGAGAGTGGTTCACTTTGTATTCGAGAAGTGAGGTTCACGTGCCCAGTGAGTGTAAGTGTAACTTGTGTCAATGGTTCTTTCACTGTTGAGGGAGAGGGTGAGAGTGAGTTCTAGGTCGATTGGGAGCAGTCCCAACACTGCTAGGAACACACAACATAATAGGACATGCACAACTTCCGACGGAGCAGTCTACACAGATGCAGCAGTCACAACATACAAGGTGAGATAACACGTACAACACTCACAGAGAAGTCCGAATGAGTGAAATGGTTGTTATAGCAAGATTCATGTGAAAGGTCTGTCTGATGCCCAGGAGAGTAGTCTACACATGAGAGACAATGTTAACAACATATACAACACATTTCCATTAATAGATTATGTATTACAACAAATGAAGTAGTTCATATGTAGAAAATAGGTCAAAGAAACATGCATTACAAGTGTTAAAGTTAAGTCTTACAACAAATACAATACATGTGCAACAATGTGCTAGCCTATTAGCAAGATTCTAAATTAAGCAAAATTTCTAAGACGCATCGTTACACCATACATCACTAATCTTGAGTGCAGGGCGTTGGAGCCACTACTTACTCAAAGAAAATATTATAGACTCTCTTGGCTATGTGGGTGGAGTTGAAGTGAAAAGTGCTTTGCATGTACGAATGAGGGGGTATTTATAGCCAAGGGTGAAACTGATCCTTGTGGCTATTCGACTACCCTCATGACCATTTGACTTCCATGACTTTTCGACTTACATGAATCTTTTTTCAACAAGTGCGTCACTTGGACTTCCACGTTACATCACATTGATTGACAACAAACCCATAGTGGAGATGTGGGCGACATGACTCATGACGTGACTTGACATGACATGACATGACAATGCTGGTACATTTGTGCTACTGCTGGAGTGTATGTCGAGCTATAGTGTTGCTAGGTGATGGATGTCTTCATGGTGTATCATAAATTCACCTCTACATGGTGAAGTGCGTGGAGTCTTCGATGGTCCTTGGTTCGCTTGATGAAGCTTTCGAATGTTTTTCCTTGACTTCATGCTGGAAGGCTTAACAGAGTCATCTGTTTGCAAAGGTGCATATTCGTCGCATTTGTTCAATTCACACACTTCATTCATTCATTCATTGGTGAGTCTGTCATTCTACATGTTGCTATAGGCATTTTTGGGCACTCCAACCCCAATCATACATGTCCATAAACAGAGGACTCCTAAGTCCCTAAAAGTGTTGCTTCATGCCCTAAAGGAACAAGGTCAGCTGATTACATCATCTCCCAAAAGTTCTCCACAGAAAACTGCTCAAAATTAGTCAAAACTGGACCATACAGACTCCCTAGTGCAGAGGGTGCGATGCATCTCACCTGCTCAGTGTAAAGGGTGTGATGCATACTGGAATGCCCTTCTATAGGGTGTGATGGGCGGGAGTAGACAAATGGCAGAGACCGTTTACAAGGTGGATGATCATGGAATCTTCCATAAACTTCTCCTGTGACACTTGCCTCTCTGAATTCACCCAGAGATGAGTAAGATATCATCAATCTCCAAGTGGAATCAAGAACTATCAGAGAGAGGACACTAATTAGAATCCCAGAAGTTGACTCACCCCCCTACAATAATCTATATATGGATCCCTCATCACAGAGATCCAAAGGCTGGATCTTGTATCTTGTAAGGAAGTGTTGTTGGTTTCCTGGTGCAACATCATAGTTTTTGGTGATCTAAGCTTTTCATGAGGTGAAGAAGGGCTTTCATGCTGAGAGGATGACGTTGGGTCAGAACAATTGGTTGTAATCCTCTTTTCTATTCTTGATATTAATAAAGCTTTTCAAGTTTTCCTCCAAATTATTTTATGTTTGATGATATATGCAATTGTGTGGTCAATACATATCTGGTCCTGTATTGCTTATGATTGTAGATCTCCGTTCTTCGATCGTATTATGCTGCTTTGATTCCACAGGTGCTCTTTGAAGTTGGGTAGACGAAGAATGAGTGGCGAAGATCTATCAGAAGCGAAAGGAACCAAGCACAAGATTGAGGTTGGTGTCCTTTGTTCCCCTCTTATCTACTTCTCATAAAGGAAAGCGAAAGTAGTTTTAGTTTGTTTGTTTCTAAGACAACTACCAGCCTTAGTGGGACTAGTAGCTCTGAGTGGACACTAGATTTGCCGATAAAAAAATGGCGACTCCACTGGGGAGCGAATAGGTTGTTTGCTTGTATATATTTGTTTGTTTTATAAACTTACAGAAGGAGCCTGAAGTTAAGCCAGCTAGCCTTCGAACTGCATTTTCTATGCAAGTGCAAAGTAGATCAATGTTGCTTTAGTCTATCTCCGGGTTTTGTTTATAAACTGAACAATCGATTTGCAAACATTCTAATTGCCCTGGTGGTGGCTCTAGTAACCTCATTAGATCAGCCCTGTGATTTATATTTACTGAACATCACTTTCTCGGCCTAAATCCCTGAACTAAGCTGCAAATTGTGACCAAAACCCAAGTTGAAGTCTCATCCCTGGACCATCGCACCTTTTACTCTTGGGAATCTGGATGCATCGCACCTCCTGTGTGCAGTAGTTGTGCTGCATCGCACTTTCCCTGTGTTACAGGTGCGCTGATCGGACAAGACCTCTTCTGCTTCTAGATTTTGGGTTTTTGTTCACTCTCTTCAGCTTTATTCTAGATTTTCGTTGTCTGTGATCAATACACCTCTGTGGAAACTCCTTCCTTTCCATCATTCCACCTCCATTGTTCAAAGAACTGTGAATGTTTTTGTGTATTGTGTGCCATTTTCAGTTCTCTTTTACAAAGAAGTAGCGTAATCGAACTATCGTTTCTTGATTTGGAAGTGTCGCAAGTGTCGTTTTTAGTCATAGAAGAGAATCCTATTGTTCTGGATGGTCGATTATACTGTTACTTTTGTATTTGATTTGAATTAGTATTTTTTCAAGTGTCGAAAGCAGTTTTCAATTCAAAATCACAAAGTGTCGTCATTATCTTCCTTTTGTATTTTGAAGAAAAATTGTTAGTATTATCACTTTGAAAAGATAATTCAGATTTGTACTTAGCATTCTTCTTGTCATTCACACATTAAGAAGGCTGAAAACAAATACATGCATGTGCATTTTCATTTATACTGCTTGTTGGTTTGATTTAGGATAGTGCATCTAGTGTGTGCTTTGTACTCTATGTTGAAAGAATGTCATCTCTCTTTCCTTAGTAGCTAGGATTTTCATTACAAAAAGAAGATTAAACGATTGTTTATCATCTTAGACTACATTTTAGGAATTTTATATCTACATCACGCGGTGAACCTGAAAGGAAAATTTCTTAAGCAAGATCAATTGTAAAATGAATTCAATGAACATAAAAACGCTTTGGAACCTAACGTACAACATTTAGACGTCTAGGCTAGAGACGTATTCGGCGTCGTAAATCCTGGTAACTATCACTTTCATTGCTGGTTGGGTGACTCCTCCCCTTTGAGATGACAAGTGCCTGTACAGACTTGTGCTCCCACGTACCGTCGAGTATATATTGGGAGACCACAATATGCTATATCCTTTATCCTTAGGAAGCCGTGTTTGCCGCGCTAGCGATCGCAATGCACTGAACACAACATTCAGGAAGATTGATTTCCGTACCATAAAAAGTATTCTGTAGTTTTTCAATTGGTTTGGTAATCCCTCTATCTAGATTTCCAAAGTAGTCTCTTTCATTCCTTTTCAGACTCCTTAAAGGAAAAGGTCCATCTGAGCACTTGTCACTTCAAGCTCATTAAAAATGAAGTGACTAGAGTCATTTTTGTTTTTTCTCGACTCTTAAAAATTGAAAAAACAAGTTGTGTCAAAGCGTCTAAAATTCATTTAATTCGGAATCATTTTCCCCTATTATTTTGAGTTGATCGAGTAATCTGCAATCGTGGAAGAAATTCAATCGAAACCCTGTTGTTCGCGGAGGCTTACGAGTCAACCATCGTTGACTCCGGAAACGAAACTATTCTAGTTGAAACGAACTCATTTGACTAGATTGAAGTCCCCTAGGTTGGTTGGAGCAAGTACTTTGACATCCTCAGAGACTCCGGTTGCTCCGAACATTTCTGGTATCCCTACCTCTACAAAAGAAATTCTGCAGCCACAAAAGGACATTACAACCGATCCTAGTGTAACGGTAAACACTTCTATTCTCGAACCGGCTCCATCTATAGCTGATTCGGAAGGTGTTACACCCCAAACATCAGTTGTTGCATAACCTATACCTTCTTTGACACCAGAAATATTTTACGGACCTGACAGTCTACCTCTTCCACCTGGATTGATTGCCATAGAAGAGATTGTGGAGGATCCTCCATTCAACGCTCCATCGCAATTTGGAGTTGGGATCACCCTATATCCTTCTTCACCAGAAGTTAGTCTCCCACCATCGGAGGTTCCTGAAGAATCACTAAGGGATCTTTTGGATAGACTAAATATGTCTGAACAATTGTCGACATCTAGGAATGTGTTGTCCAACACAACAGTGGCAGAACTTCCTGCCGCTACTTCGACGATGTTCGCCGGCGTACCATCTATCCCAAATACCTCTTAATCACTAGATGGAGTCCATCTAAGGGTAGTTTGAACAGTATGGACTGTTCCTGTTTGTTCGTCCAGAATTATATCTGGAATCTTTTATGTTGAGTCTCAACAAATTGATCCTTCATAGTGTCAATTTGGGAAATCCGGTCCCCAAAGACAAATCATTCCTTTGGGATTACCGCCATATGGAGGGCAGTATACCCTTTCATTGTCTCCTCTGGGAGGACTACCATACGAGAATTCACAATAGAATTTAGGGTATGCTAGAATTACATCAAGCGGATGGGTGCCAGTACTGCCTCAACAACCAAGAGTTGTATACTCAATGCAACAAAGTTCACCTATGTCAAATATCCCCAATAGGTCGGCTATTGTGACAGTGTCTCAAGTACAAGCGTTGCTTGTTGTATGCCAGCCTCAGGTTTCTTAGGTCATAATACAACAACCTCTTATCCCTACAATGCAATCACAATCATCGACTAGTGGAATGACCCAGGTGAAAACGGGGACTATTACCCCCCATCTTGGCTAAACAGTCAATACTAGGCAATAGATCATGGTTTCACAACCATGGCTAGTACAAAACCCACAACCGCAATTCCAACAAGCTTACCAAGGATTTGAGCAACAAGTCTTTGCAAGTAATGGGTAGCCGTATATTCAAAATGGTCAACATCAATCATATCATAATGGTCATGGCCATCAACCTTACCAAAGTTACCAGCATCAAATGCATTATGCTGGTATGCAAAGACCGACTATTCAAGAAATTCCATCTTATCCTGGGTATGCTTCACTGAGCTTGAATCAACAGTTGCCTTTCATGGCGACTTTAGAGTTACCATATCTAAATCGACTAACGAACGATCCAATTGCCTACGCCCTTTGGTGGCCAGCGATTTCACATAAACTTCCGGCAAATATTCCTAAATTTAATGGAATTATGGGTGAAGACCCGTCGAATCATGTGAGGACTTTTCATCTGTGGTGTTCATCAAACACTCTCAACGATGATTTGATCAGACTTTGCCTTTTTCAGTGAACGTTAACTGGTCCAGCAGCAAAATGGTATATCGAATTTCCTAGAGCTTCGTTTGATAACATCAGTACCCTAGCCACAACCTTTTTAACCCATTTTCAGTTACCCATAAGGTACAAAATGGGAACAGAGCTTCTTACCATTTTCAAACAAATGATGACCACTCACATATCTGATCATATTCATGAGTGGCGACGTCGTCGTAGAATGGTAAAAACATATGTTCCTGATCAGCTATTGGCTGAATGGTTTATTAAGTCATTGTTACCTTCTATTATAGAAGATGTGGCAAAGGGAGGAGTTGTCACTGAAGAGAAAGTTATTGCTTGTGCACAATATCTAGACTTGATCTATACTCAGTTTGGCATGCTCTACGATAAAATCCCTGACGCTCCTAGACCATATTTTTTTGTTCCTCCCCCTCCTAAGTCAAACAAAGACACTCATGCCAGCAATGGCGTGATAGGTACGACTAGCATGAAAATCGTAAAGGCTATGTCAAAGAAGGCCCGTACGGTTTCAAGTCAAAACACAAACGAAGAACTTCTCGCCTCGGAAGCAAATGCCATGTCGACTGACAAAGGAAAAGAACCCAAGAAACTAGGAGGCAAGAAGAAGAAGAAAGGGAAAAAGAAGAAACAGGAGGAGTCGTCTCCTGAAAAATCTTCTGCAAACCCCTCTAGAGATAGGAAACCAAGACATCCATGCCTTATATGTGACGAGGATCATTGGACGAGAGAGTGTACGAGAGAGTGTCCATATAAAGCTGAGGTTAGGAAATTCTTCAAGAGTTCAAAAACCTCGGCAGTATTGACTGATCCATTTCCAAATCCAGGAACAAATTTGGTTTCTAGCGACAATGCTTCCCCATCCCAAGTGCTAATGTTGTCTGTTTCGAAGCAACTAAATGATGCTTTGATATCGATAAGGAATAAAGATTACGAGAATCCACAGATTTCAAACAATAAGGATAATGATCAACCTAGTAGTTTGACAACAACTTCAACCGAAGTTGCGCCACCCATCACTCTTGAACTAACGATAAAACCGCCAAAGGGAGTAGTACAAAAATCGATGTTTAATCCTCGTGCCAGAGCAACACAACATTATAATATAGTGGAGGATCTGGCCCAATTGCCGTCCGCTATGTCGACACTTGAGGTACTGCAAAATTGCCCCTCCCAAAGGCAGGCTTTATTGTCAGCGATAGGTGGGATTGACCCAAAGGATTCCAATCTTGTGTCCTTTAATCACAAAGGATATGACCCTTAGTTACCAGCTCAACTAGCATTCCTTATTCAAGTGAAAGCCCTCAACAAAACTATTCATAGAACAATTATTGATGAGGGGGCATCTACATGTATTATGTCGATGAGTTGCTGGAAAACTTTAGGATCTCCATCCTTGTCGAGATCATCGACGACATTAAAAGCATTTGATGGATGAACATACACCCCATATGGTATATTGAGTAACTTGCAAGTCGAACTGGGGGGCAAAACAATAGAAATTGATGTTGAAGTTATCGACGAAAACCTCGATTACAACATCCTACTGGGAAGGCCCTAGATATATGCTATGGCCGCCGTTGTGTCGACGTACTTCAGGAAGGTTGCATTTCCCTTCCAAGGAGGAATTATAGTCGTCGACCAACAAACGTTTCTCCCCAACAGTTCACAAGTTACGGGAAGCATTTCGATGATCCATGGAAGCCCTCATTCACTTCAAAGTATCGGAGTAGGCCTACTAAAAGACCATACATTAATGGGGACTTTTTCCCTACAGCCTCCAATCAATTTGGCGGAAGTGGCAGCAGTGGGAACCTGCAATATGATATCTTCTATTCAAAAGATGTCCGAAAACGATATTAACATGGATCATCCACAGGTATTGCCTCCAAGCCGAATAGAAATATTGTAGCAATCAATGTTTTCGGCATGGGAGGCAAACCCAAATCAACGCTCATCAAGCGTATGGATAGATATGTCTAAGGAATATGGCACCCCTTCAGATCCTTGGTCGCAAGTACATTTAATAGACGAAGGAATTGTTCAGTCAATGATGATTGACAGGCACCATGGGAAGATTACCACCATCATTCCCATATTCCGAATTGTAAGGAGGATAGTTCCAGTGACCTTGAGCATCCCTTAGTTTTTGAATTTCTGTCGAATACTGTAAATACGGTGGATTCCGAGTGAAACCTGTCGAATATTGAATATACTATCGCCATAAATATCTCGACCAAAACAGATGTTGTAGAGAATATTCATGTTGGCAAATCTTGTTTTCCTTCAGGCCTGGAGGTATATTATGCTATTTTTCGTGAGTTTAGAGATGTCTTTGCTTAGTCATATGACAAAATTCTAGGCATTGACTCAAGCATAGTTGAACATGAAATTAAGATGTATGCAGATGTCAAACCAGTACGACAACGGCTCCGGCAGGTGCACCCCAAGAAAGCTGCTGCCATCAAGGCGGAAGTTGAAAAATTCCTCCATGCTAGTTTTATTTACCTGGTTCCTCTAACGGATTGGGTATCGAATATTGTTCCTGTAATGAAAAAACAAGGAACGATTAGAGTGTGCTTCGATTACAGGGATGTAAATCAAGCTTGTCCAAAAGACAACTACCCTACACCCTTCATTGACCAGATAATTGATAAATGCACCGAATGTGAAATGTTTTCATTTATGGATGGATTTTCCGGGTATAATCAAATAAATATCCACCCACATGACCAGTCAAAGATTGCACTTATTTTTCCGTGGGGCACATTCAGATATCGAAAGCTACCCTTTGGTTTAAAGAACGCAGGGGAAACATTTCAGAGGACAATGAATTATTCTTTCCATGACATCAAGAACATCGTTCAACCATATCTCGATGGTCTTTTGGCTCATTCGCGAAAGTGGACCGATCATCTGCAACATTTAAGAGTGATATTTCTACGTTTCCCACACTACAAGATACGACTCAATCTGAAAAAATGTGTGTTTTGTGTCAGTTCTGGTCGTTTACTTGGCTTTCTGGTCTCAAAGGACAGGATTCGTCTTGACCCATGTAAGGTTCAAGCAATCATTGATTTGCCTCCACCTTCATTTTTTCTTTAGATTCAGAAACTCCAAGGGAAAGCAAAATTTCTGAGGAGGTTCATTCCAAATTACGTTGAAATTGCTAAAGGTTATACTCATCTGTTGAAAAAAGAAGTACCCTTCATTTGGGATCAGGTCGTGCAAGCTTCCTTTGATGCTTTAAAGGAAAACCTAATAAAAGCATCATTAATGTATGCTCCTGATTATCGAAAAGACTTTAACCTATATCTGGCTGCAGCGGATACGACCATAGCAATGGTTTTAGTTCAAGAAGACGATGTAATTGAACATCCAATATATTATTTAAGTCAAAACTTAAATGATACATAAATAAAGTACTCCTACGTTGAAAGGCTAGCTCTCGCAGTTGTTCAAGCGATACAGAGATTTCGACACTATGTCCTCTTCAAAAAAACTACCATTTTGTCATATTGCAACCCTATGGCTTATATATTGTCGCGACAGTTTCTGGGGGGCAAATATTCAAAATGGATAGCGATTTTACAAGAGTTTGATCTAGAATTCAAAAAATCCAAATCAAAGAAAGCACTGGTTTTCGCGGAGTTACTATGTGATCTCCCATCGTCGTCCAACGATGCCACATCTGAAGAAGCAATCATGGACGAAAATTTGTTTCTGATATCTTCAAGCAATCCGTGGTATGGAGATATAATAATCTATCTCCAAACCCAAACATATAGGTCTAATACTTCACGCTCGGAACAATGACGGATTCAATACCAAGCAAAAGACTACGTGATCGTCAGTGATACGCTTGACCGTTGTGGTATCGATATAGTTCTAAGGAGGTGCCTCACCCATGAGGAGGCCGAAAAAGTCCTGAATGATTGTCATTCAGGCGCGTGTGGGGGTCATCAATCTGGTTATGCTACAACTCAAAAGATTTTATGAGAAGGATACTTCTGGCCAACAATGTTCAAAGATTGCATAACCGCAGTCAGAAGTTGCCATGCCTGTTAAATCTTCGATCGCAAAACCAAAATACCTCCCGCACCTTTGCAGCCAATAGTAGCTATTGGGCCATTCGCCAAATGGGGCATAGATTTCATTACATGTAACCCCACCTCGGCCGAGGGGCATGGGTATATCATAGTCACAGTAGACTATTTTACCAAATGGGCCGAGGCAATGCCTACATTAAACAACAACAGCGAAACGACTGCCCTCTTTTTTTCAATCATGTAGTCTCCAAATTCGGCGTTCCACAGTCCATAGTCACAAATCATGGATCACATTTTCGCAATCACATGATGGTTGATTTGGCTGCCAAATTAGGATTATCCCACGACAGCTCTACTCCATATTATCCGCAAGCTAACGGGCAAGTTGAGGCAATCAACAAAGTCCTAAAGTGCATGCTGCAAAGGATGATTGGAGTCCATAAATGGAGTTGGCACCTTACCCTGTACTCGGCCTTGTGGGCATACCGAGCATAGGTGAGGAATGCGACCAGATTTACACCTTTTCAACTAGTGTATGGCTTGGAAGCAATCTTACCAGTTCAGTGTGAAATCTTGTCCCTCAAGCTCATAGTTGACCTCCTCCCCGGAACTTCAGAAGAAGAGGCTCATTTCTTGGAATTAATCCAATTGGATGAAATCCGTCGTGATGCAACTTCGGCTAACGAAGCCCATAAGAAACAAGTCAATGCACCCATTTCGACAAAAATGTCAAACCTCGTGTCTCCTCGGAAGGTGACCTAGTCTTACTTTACAACCAGGAGTCCGATAAGTTGGGAGCAGGAAAGTTCAAGTCTTTATGGATGGGTCCCTATATTGTTAAGCATGTATTAGCAAAAGGAGCCTGCGATTTGATGGATTATGATGTGATTCCACTGGCACAACCACGCAACGAGTTGTACCTCAAGCGTTACTATGCTTAACTCAGCATAGTAACCCCTATGCTTTTGTTACATTTTGTTTTCACTAAGGGTAATTGTTTTGGTTAGGTAATCCACTATTTGCATTTTTTGTAGATGTCGTACCTATTGGAACCATTTGTTGGATATGCTGTCGGATCGAACCGTAGTTTGCGGAACCTATCTTCTGTGGCCTCGGCCATCTTCGATCCCAGCGACGAGTTAGTGAGTTTCAGAGGGGTATGTATTGGTCAGTCAACGAACAATATCGTTGAATACAACACATTGATAGAACTCCTCTCTGATGCCATCACACATGGCATACGCTAACTTGTCGTCATGCTAGACTCATAACTCGTCATTCTACAACTCACTGGTATCTACTCTATACGAAATCCAACTATCTACCGCATGTTCCTAAGGGTCAAAATTTTGGAAAGACAGTTCGATTCTATTCAATATCAACATATTTCCAGAAATTTGAACACATTAACAGACTCATTGGAAAATTATGTGTTAGATATACATTTGCGACATTTATAAAAAGAAGCATTGCATCAATATTTGCATCAGGATCATGTAACTTAACCAAAATAAAGCTCCGAAAATCAAATATATATCTATATATATATATATATATAGATATATAGATAGATAGATAGATATATATATATAGAACTATTTATGGTTTACACATAATGTTCTGTGACCAAGAAAAAATCGTTCAAATGACCTAAAACTCAAAATTCTAGGGGGCACCCTAGTCTAATGATGCTAGTGATAACAAGTCACCACCTGTGCAATCATGCGTAAGAGCCTAGTCCATCGGCTCGACACACCGGTAGTATGTCGTTGCAACCTCAGAGGAAGCTCGTCGGTCCTCATGTCCAGAATACCAAGAGTGAGGCCCTCAACCTGATCCTACAATGCTGAAAGAGTCTCGGCCACATCAAGGTCGCAGAGGATGGCCCTCCCCATAGCCTCTCCTATCAGAGCGTCAATTGGTGCTCTCAGGCGTACCGCTTGTCGAACTGGTCCAATGTTTGCATGAGCACATGATTTTTTATTAGTCTTGATCAAAGAAAGCATAAGAACATTATGAAAACAATAAACAGAGATATGGTCAGAGAATTTACCTATAGCACCCCACTACTCACCAGCCGGCAGCACCAAATCCGGGTCACCTCAGAAATCCATACCAGCATATGGACACTCAGGATAAACCATCTCTTGGCGGTTGAACCACTCAAAGAAGGTATAAGAGAAAGAAATCTAGGACTAACCAACATTTCGGGCCATGAGGTCAACCCATCTCTGCATCCGTGGCTCAGTCGGTGGAGATAAACCAAGTGAAATGTATTGCGGCTGCATCAGTGGGATCTTTTCCAAGGTAAAGGTGGTAAAAATAGAACCATTGAAATTATTGGATCTTCCACTTTTCACCTTGGTCAATTGTTCTTTCATCACAGGGAGTATTGCATCACACCAGTTGAACACCTTCGGTTCGAGGCATTCCAAGGTGTACTACACATAAGACCTGTTAGACACGTGAAGAGCCACACTACCAGCCAGTATAGCAAAAGTGAATAGAATGGTCCTAAGGACTAGTCAGTGACATCTCAGATGTTGATCTTGTTGTCCCTACTCGGCTTAGATCCCTCTCCGCAATACCGGTGAATGTAATCTCTCACGAATTCGCCCCCACGAGCATAACCTGATAATGAGAGAGGGGTGCCATGCCTCGATAAACCGGTCAAAAAATAGATGTCCACAACAGTCAGGGGGATGGATTTGCCTCTGATCTGGAACACCTGGTTGGTAGGATCCCATGCATTGAGGAAATATTGCAACAAGTTGATTTGTTGCCTCATGATAGAGATGCGGAAAAACTTGAGCAGGCCATAGTTCCGCAGTGCAGTTACTGTACCCGGATCATGTAAAGCAACCATATCCTCTTCTTCATGTTCACATTCTCGCCATGTAATAACCATTTTGCTACAATGAATCTTTGAAAACAAACAAGAGAAGAGTCAAGGTCCTGATTTGGCAAAAAACAAGCAAAAATTCCATGAGAAAATAGTGTAAAAGTTTCCCTCCTTGCGCCCATCGCACCCCAGCAGTGCTCTAGGAGCGATGCATACTAACTGGCCAGTAATCAATCTAGTATGCATCACACCTTTCGATATAGGAAGGGTACGATGGTGCCAAGGTGAATTATTCAAACCCCAGGGGCTTAGCAAAGTAGGGAAACATGCTCAGAATTCAAAAAGGAAGGAATGCAACTGAAGAGCTCGGGTTTAGCTCTTACCTAGTCCAGACGGTGCCAAGAATCGTCCACAGAATCTCCTGGAATCAGCTAGTGAAAATCGAGGGGGAAAAACACCTCTAGAGCTCCAACAAACCAAATTCAAATGAAATGGTAAAATGAGAGGTAAAAGTCACTTTTAAATTACTATTCACGTAATTCGTGTAAGGTAGTAGTGTTTTAACTCATTTTTCAAGCATGTGTTTTCATTTCTAATCGGTTTGATGAAGAAATTGAGCAGGTAGTACGACCATTGAAAGAACAAAGTGCTAACGGCGAATCAAATAATCAATGACCATTATCATGAGCAGTTTTTATGTGAAGTTCAAGCTTGTTAAAAATTAAACCTAAGCAATGAGCAAATTTTTCCCCCAAAGTTTAAGCTCATTAAAAAATGAACCAATCTCCGGTAAATAACAATTGTGAATGCATTATCATTAGCTTTTGAGCCTTGGTCGTGTTCTCATCATCACCTCCACTCTGTTTTAGCCGATCATATGCCTCCATTTGATTGTCTACCCTTTTGAGGAACATTCGCGATGAGTGATCTTGTTAGCCATCCTTGTAACACTGTCGTGATTGGAAAATTCCAAACCTTACCTGGAATCAGCTACTACCCAAAATTATCACTCGTTCCTCAAAAATGAGTCTCCTTTAAGCTCTTTTCACCTGAATCATAAAATATGAAAATATTGTCGAGCGATTGGCCTTTCCAGCTCATTAAAACTACCGTGAGTGTTATCCCTCCTCTAGATTTTAATCCTTTTTGGACTTGAGGGATTATTGCACAAAAAGATCGAGTGCTTGTCTTGTTCAGCTCATTAAAACTATCGAAAATTCATTCCTTTCATATTATTTTATACTTTTTCAGACTTAAAGGATCATATGACGAAAAAGGATTATGGGAGTTTCCTTTCCATCCCTTTTCAGACTCTCTAAAATTGAAAAAGGGTCGAGTTATCATTGTCGTTAAACTCGTTAAAATTAATAGCGACAAACTTGTCCAAATGGACGAGAATGAGTTTCACTGCCGCTAGGCTCATTAAAACATAGCGACGGGTTTGCCCGAAGGGCAGATTATAGAACAAGCATATGTTACCCTCCTCAAGCTTGATAAAAATAAAGAGGTGTTGGTCAGCAATGACTGGGGAAAATTGGGAAGAAAACTTGAAGAAACTTTATTGGTAGCAATTCTCTCTTGAACATGACACTTTCACTCCACATCCGAGTCAGGTAGGGTTATTCCGTTCATTGGTCATATCACCATTGGTCCATCATACCATTCATCTTTGGGGTTAACGCTACCAATCCATCTCAGTGTCATCGGTATGTTCAAGAGAAGTCGCTCAGAGAATTCACCTGTGCCTCATCCGCTGCAATACATTCGCGCTCCATTCCTTCAAGATCGCCACCCTGAACCTTATATCATCAGATCGTTTTCACCTCTAAAATCATTTGCTCCGTTCCATGTCGTAGATGTGGGATTCATTAAGGCCCTCCTACAATGGGTCACTTCTTGTCGACATCAGCTCATTATCCAAGAAGTCGACCTAGGAACAACCCTTTCAATAATTTTAAGTTTGCATGCCTCAATGGCAAGTTTCTCACTTCCGGCGACAGGTTTACATCAATGGTCTTCGACCAAAAGATTTTGCATGGTTTTTGACACCAAGTCCCTTTTTCACATCACGTGAATTGTACTGTAGTACCTTGAGTGTCATCATCATTATCGGTGATTCCTCTCGTGCCTGTTAAAAACTTACATCATTGGCTGGTAATCAAGCAATGTCTTTCCATGTTCGACTCCAGAACATCTTTCACATGGATCGACTTGTACTCTGAGTGAAGATCAAACAAGTTTGAAGACCCCAGATCTAGTTTCATCCATCTGGGCTACGATATATTCGGGAATATAAAGACATCAAATGTACATCATTGCTGAACAGATGATCATCCGAATCAAAGGATGGTGACTCCGTCCAAATCATTAGTCTGCTACACAGACAGTTGTATGTCCTATGTACATGAAAATTAATTTATAAATCCGAGCATGGGAATTCCCACCTCATCTAGATCATGAAAAATATTATGAAGATAATGTATTGTATTGTATCTTATTACAGGTCACATTCCAGCTCGAAAAAACTTTGGATCCTCATGATAAAGCATTTCACTCAACATCAAAATATTAACAACCTCATGCTTCAGGGGGCAACTGTTATAGACATTTTTGGGCACTGCAACCCCAATCATACATTTCCATAAACCAAAGGCTCCTAAGTCCTTAAAAGTGTTGCTTCATGCCCTAAAAGAAGAAGGTCAACTGATTACATCATCTCCCAGAAGTTCTCCACAGAAAACTACTCAGAACTGGTCAAAACTGGACCATACAGATTGCCTAGTGTAGAGGGTGTGATGCATCTCACCTGCTCAGTGTAAAGGGTGCAATGCATATTGGAATTCCCTTTTGTAGGGTGCGATGGGTGAGAGTATACAAATGGCAAAGACAGTTTGCAAGGTGGATGATCATGGAATCTTCCAGAAACTTCTCCTGTGACACTTGCCTCTCTGAATTCGCCCAGAGATGAGTAAGAGATCATCAATCTCCAAGTGGAATCAAGAACTATCAGAGAGAGGACACTAATTAGAATCCCAGAAGCTGACTCACCCCCCTAAAATCATCTATATATGGATCCCTCATCACAGAGATCCAGAGGTTGGAATCCTGTATCTTGTAAGGAAGTGTTGTTCGTTTCCTGGTGCAACATCATAGTGTTGAGTGATCTAAGCTTTTCATGAGGTGAAGAAGGGATTTCATGCTGATAGGATAACGTTGGGTCAGAACAAGTGGTTGTAATCCTCTTTTCTATTCTTGATATTAATAAAGCTATTCAAGCTTTCCTCCACATTCTTGTATATTTGATGATATATGCATTTGTGTGGTCAATACATATCTGGTCTTGTATTGCTTATGATTGTAGATCTCTGTTCTTCGATAGTATTATGATGCTTTGATTCCATAGGTGCTCTTTGAAGCTGGGTAGACGAAGAAGGAGCGGCGAAAATCTATCAGAAGGGATAGGAACCAAGCAAGTAACCAAGTGCAAGACTGAGGTTGGTGTCCTTTGTTCCCCTCTTATCTACTTCTCATAAAGGAAAGAAAAAGTAGTTTTAGTTTGTGTGTTTCTAAGACAGCTACCAGTCTTAGTGGGACTAGCAGCTCCAAGTGGACACTAGATTTCCCGATAACACATGTGCTCCCTTCATTCATCCCATTCGTCGTCTTTCCATGTTTGTTGGTGTACATGTACCTACAGTCACTCATGAAAAGATGACATCAAATCCAAAACCTCCTAGTCTACCATGACACATGATCATTCAGATGCAGGTGATCGGGAGAGGTAGCAAGGTTGTGATGCAGGATGATGGCTCTAGGCAACTGTTGATGAAAACTGCACAAGAGTCATTGAGAGATGGAGATAGGAAATTTGAGTCGACAGTGATTGTCTACAAGTTCTGGCTTGGCTGGGAGGGAAATTTCCACAAACTTTGGGAGGAACAATTCAAGCTGTTGGAAGGCAAGGCAAGCATGCTCTGCGCATTTTTTAGAATGAAAGGGTAGTGGGGCTGGAGAGCCAGATTTGTGCAATTTTCTAGAGGAACGGGTCGGGCTGCATGAAGGGTTAGTAGGTAGGGATTGCGTAGTTTTTCTAGGGACCTACCTAGTATACTGGTAGCCAAAAATGCACAATTCCCAGAGGGAACTACTAGTTGGTTGGTGTGATCATTGGAAGTTGGCTTCTCAGTCACTGGCAGCAAAAACTGTGCAATTCCTAGAGGGAACTGGCAGTCCGCTACTGGGAGTTGCTATCTAGGAAAAATGCACTGAAGTCAGGAGACCAGCCTACGGATCATCTCTATGCAATTTATAAGTTAAGTTGATAGATGCGCAGCAGAAGGCCTGCTCATGAGCACTGCACAATCTACAGTGGGTTAACTGTCAGGGTGAATGATTGGGAACATTGTGCAATTTTCTAAGGGAGATATGGATGGGCACTTGGTGTCTGTCCGTCCTATCTGCACAATTTCCTCAATCAGTTGAATAGGTGAGGTCAATGGCCTCTGTGTAATTTTTGAGGGGAGTCCATCTCGGGGTGACTGTTGGGTTCAACTGTCGAGGTGGCTAGCATGAGAGTTGGTTGGATTGCTTGTGAGAAACGTATCTTGAATAGGCTAGCTTGGTGAATTTGCACTATTCTGGTTGACAGTCAATCGAGTCGATGGCGGGGTCATGGTTTGGTTATCAGTGGGGAGTTTGGTCATCAGAACTTTCAGAAAAATGGCTAAGTGTGTGAACAATTGAAAGATGCATAGGTGATCATATGAACACATGTTCGCATAACTTGACAATGAAACAACCAAACCATCTAGACACACATGTTCAACAAGACTTACCGGCGATGTAAGTGACAAGTGTGACACTCAAGATTGATCATTCATTAATCAAGATGATGCTTGCGTGACAGTGAATGTGACTCCATGTGTGAGTGTGATAGATGCTTTCATAGTGAACACAACAAGAACATATGAATCGAAGACTTTGAGCATAACCAGAACATCGTCACAAGAATGACTTAAACATCAACATGCAGAGACTTGAATGCAATGAAAAAGTGAGGCATATGTAAAGACTCACACAAGCTCATGGAGTGAACCTGAGTGTGTGTAGTCATCAAGTAAAACTCTTCAAGGGAGGCTCTAAAACACTTGGCGACACATTGGTAGAACTCTAGCTTCTTTTTTCTAGTTCATTTCTAGCACAAGGCCATGCTCTTTCAGGGATTATTGAATCATTGTGTGGGTTACTTCAGTTTCCCCACTTACCCCATGGAGATACGTGGTTCACCCTTTGCCAACTCAGTCAAACAAAATCAAAAGTTTAGCTTGAATCTAATTGTTTCGAATCTAAGAAGGGTAGTTTAGCTCACGAGTTAAATATTTTTAGAGTATAAGTTTTCATATCTAATGTTTCTCTGATGATAGTAGGCCTGGACAGTACCCCAGTGGAGTCATGTAGGAACACACACATTGCTCTAGTTCTAGTGAGCTTGGTCAGTACCCCAGTGGAGTTGCATGCTTCACCTCTCTGCGCAGTAAGCCTTTCTATTCTTTCCCCTTATGTTTTTCAAGAGGACTGTGCATAGGAACTTATTTATTTTTGGGGTGGAAAAGGGATCCCGAATTATTGAGAGAAGAAAAGGTTGTTCCTTCAGAGAAGCATGTAATACCTTTGACATAGGTTTGCTCGTTTATATTTTCCCCTTCTCCGTTTCTACTAGTTAGATGAGCATGAACACATAGAGAAGAAGGCTAAGTATAGGCATAGGGCTTCCCACTGTGGACATAGGTTCATAGTTGGACCAAAACTTCCCTTGCAGACTGTTACACTGAAATTTGTCACCTTGACTATCTGCAGTCTATGTGGCCTCATCAATAGCCACATTGTCCTCTTTGTCAAGCCCCATACCTCTGCTCTTCATGTCAAAACTTCAAAGAGAGAGAAAGTCACATGAAAACATGTTTATCTCTGGGTACGCAGGTTCTCTCTACCTTGCCTGCGTGTACGCACTCCAAATACACTATACCTGCGTACTTGTACGCTCTGTAAGCTAAAGCTTGGGTGCGTACCCCTGTAAAGGTCAAAAGGCGCGAGTTTCATCTTTAAAAAGTTACTTGTGGTCACTTCTAGAGCTTTCTAGAAGAGTTTTTGACGTGTATTGAGCGCCTCCAGATGGTTCTTGCACCCCTATGATAGAGGAACTTATCCCATCAAGAGAGGAGCTACCCCATCCAAAAGAGGGAGTATCCCATTGATGTTGGACCTGAATAACTTCCTCTAGAACACTATAAATACAGGCATTGGGCCAAAGAGAGGAGGTTGAAAGCTGAACATTCCAAAGGGTAGATGCTGCTGGAATTAGGACTTCCTTGTAGAAGCTTGTGATGAGAGATTACCATCCTTTATTGTTTCATTTGGAA
>APFE031047002.1:296978-312005 GCA_000404065.3 Pinus taeda | reverse complement strand
CTGGGAGGAGCTTGCACAACACCAAGGCTCAGGTTGTAATGGTTCCTTTTTGATTATTTAATAAAAATAAGTCCATTCTTCTCAATGATTTGTTGTTAATGAATTATTTCATGTACTCCTTGGTCTATGTGATGAATATGCTTTGTTTTATGATGAATATTCAGGTGTTATGTAATCGTTTGCTTTGTTAGTGTATGCAGGTCTGAAAAGTGAAGGAGGAGCTCATCTGGATCAGCAAGGCTGGACTGCTACAACAAGCGTTGGACCTAAGGTAAGATCGAAAACATTTTTGAATTCTCGTAGAATGATGTGTATTTAGAGAAGGATAGCTCTTGTTTGGTTTGTTTGTCACTAGAGAGTCTTAGACTCCTAGGGAGGTTAGATTTGTCCGCAAATATAACTCTTTCCGCTTGACACAGACGATTCATATTTTCTGTGAAGACTTCATGTGTGAGAGGTTACAACCAAGCATACAGAAAGATGACAGAAGATTGGCCAAGTGTTGTAGTGTCACAAGTTTCCTCAAATTTCAGCCACATACTCTATTCAAAAGAAAGGATGTAATAGTTGGCAACACTTATTTCCAGAACAAAAATAGTAATATACTAAACAAAAAAAATTAACATGAACAAAAATAGTAAGCAAAATCAAACAAAGCAAAAGAAAAGAAAATAAGAAAAACAACCAAATGAAACAACAAGCAGCAAGAAGACTATGTACATGGCACGGGCGCGGCTCGACCTACTGAAAATAATGTTTGAGATCTTGGCCACTGGCAGGAAGGTTTTCAATCCTCTTGCCCAGTGATTGCAAATGATATGTTTGTGGGCCAAGCTTCTCATAGACTAGTGCAAGTCCACCTGGCTCCGCTACCGAAACTTGGTGGCATTCCATAAGACCTTCAAGTGAAGACAACACCACTGTTTTAGGTACTAAGTGCAACATGGGCTTGGAGGATGGTACGAGGTAGTTGTTTTTGTTCTAGGAAGGATTCAAGTTTTTGAATTCAATGCGAAAGAAAATTTTCCCATATTTCTTACGTGCAGGATTTAAATTAAAAAACCAAGTATGATGATGAACTTTGCAAGTAATCCAAACACTGAAACTGTTAGTCAATATTTTCAGTGAAAGGAGTGAAAAAAACATGCATGTGTTACCTGTTCTTTGCTGCAATGGCTTGTCTCCTCATTTACTTGGAATCTCATGTTGGATTTCTCATGTGAAGTGTGTACTTAGGTCATCATCTACTCGTGCAAACCCATCCTAGTATTATTCGATCAAGTGATCAATGATTTGTCACTGCTATAGTGTGCAACTTGTACCGAGATTGTCCATCTTCGGATCATGGTAGGTTACTAGGTTGCCTTATTCATTTGTAGTGTTGGTCCTTTGTGTGTTCAGTATAAATGCTTCATACTCAACATCGTTGTTTGTGCCTTCAAACTCAAAAAGCTCGAAATCATGCATTATCAATTTTTTTGGATGATTGAGATACATTCGGTCCTTGGGCCATCATGTTTTCCTAACTTGTCAAGGCTCATAGCCCACAACTCGTCTGTACATGGACCATTTGGCGTGTTGGTACTGATGTTGCTACCATTTTTGCTACAACTGCTACTATCGAAAAAACAAATTGTACAAGTTTCATTATCATCAATTGGGTGAGGAAGGAGTCCCAACTACTTGTCTGATGTGGTTGAAGCTAGCCATGCAGGATAACTCTCCAATGTCTTTTCCAGGAGGTAGCTGCCAAACATGAGTTATGTAAAGGCCAATGGTTCATTCCCACCATTAAGGGGAGTGACATTATGTTTCATATACCTTTGGGATAATGCCCAAAATTGGTTGCATCTGCCCTTGTATGGAAGCCACATGTGAGACCAGTCTCTAGTGAAATATCCATCTAGCTTGCTGAACTAGTCTCTGCTGAGTAGTAGGCCATATGGTTCCGGTATATCCACAACAACGATGTTGATGCATTGGTGGACTTGACTTTCATGGGATAGTCGAATGATCACGTCTCATAGTTCACCAACGACTAGTAATGATGTTCTATCAATTTGGATGATTCTTGCAGATGTTTCGCTCCATCATGCATTGATCATTTTAGCAATGGATAGCAGCATGACGTTAGTTGCCACGTCAGAATCAACCAAGTAGCTGTGGACATCATAGTTGAAAACTTCGAATGAAAACAGGAATGGGGGGCAACATGAGTTTTTTTCTTCCATCTAGAGTGTATTGAGCATAGTGGATAGGGATCTGGGAGGTGTGCATGCTCCCTTGCTGGTAGAGGCCATGTTGTCTGTTTCTCTTTGTCCCAATGCACGTAGTAGGATATCTCACTAACTTTGGACTTTGGCTAACTCGAAAAAATTGAAGTTCACTTGAGTTTTCTTCATGTCATCGACTATGTTGTAATTCAGCGGAGGTAGACTCACCAAGGTGTTCGGGGTGGAACGGATGTTCGCACTCTCCAATGGAGTGTTCTACAACTTTTTGCTCATGGATGTATACTTATCCGCCACTATCTTCCTAGACTTACTTTTTGATTGTTGCTTGGAGGCAGTCGGTGGATCAACCTTCTTTATTAGTTGTATCACTTTCTCTTGCATTTCTCCAAGTGTAGGGGGAGCCCCTTTACTCCTAAGATTGTAATGATCATTTTGTTTTCGGGGATGCTTCTCAATTTTCGTCTTCAAGATTACTTGAAAGCATTGATATGCGTTCACCACATGCCCAAAACTTGGTGCTTCATTAGGTGCAACCTCTTCGTTATCATTCGTGTCTTCTGGCTACTCCTGCATGTCACCTTCTGCATCGAGTGTATGACTGCATGCAGAGGTAATGACTCACTTCCAATCTAAACAAGATTGCTCGAGGTGAAACTCTTCATGGAAGGAAAAAAAAATAGGATCAACGCACTAATCGTGTTGGAACACATGCTTCTATGAAAACCGAACTGGTTGTTACTTGATGAGCTACTTGCCCATATCTGTCTGGGTGGATGACTTCTCACGAATGTGTCCATCTTTCTTTGCTTGAGTTCGAACATTTTGGTGGTCAATTTATTGACAAGGTGAGTGAGGGTCTCAATATCCATTGCTTCCTTGTCTCTACCCTTGCTCGCCATTGCTTGGGGCTTTCTGCTCGTGTCCTTAGAGTCTTTCATTGATTCGTCATTCTTAATGACTCTGATTATGCACAAGTCTTTTTCAACAACAATAGTCTCTTCACAACTTCCTAAAAGTGTTGGCTTCGCAGCTCGCTTGAGGAACTACACAATGGTGGTTGGCAGTGTAGATGTGTAATAGTCGACAATGATGGAGTCATGAGGTTTAGTGTCTACTGAAAACTTGTTCAAAATATGCATAAAACTCTAACTGAAGTCTTTCACTTTCTCTTTTCCCTCCATCCTAAGGTTTCCCAATTCCTGGAGTAGCATGGTTGGGGTCTTGTCATCAACAAAGTTTTCAAGGAACATACGTTTGAAAGAACCCCAGTTTTGTATGGAGTTGGGTGCAAGGATGTGATACCAAGCAGTTGCACAGCCATCCAAGGTACATGGGAATAGTCAACATGCTACATCATCATAATATACCTCAAGGGTCTGGAGCTGTAGGTAGAAGTTGTCTGAGTGGTCTTCTGCCTTCACCACATTGTCAGGGTTGAACTTGATGTTCATCCTCTCTGCTCGCTTGAACATCTTGTGCAGAAAAATAGGGAGGGCCAATGGTCCCCAAGTCATCCATTCAAGAATTGGGTCAGCCATCTCTTTGTCTTCTTCCTCTCCTTCGGAGTTTGATGGTTTTGGATCTGATTCTATCAATTTGTCTCCACCTTCACCTCCTCCACTACCTTCCCCTCCACCTCCTATACCATAGTTCGATCCCAAGATCACAAGAGTGCCTTGTTTGTCTTCAAGGAATATTGTAGGTTCCTCTCCATATTCAATAGATTCCTCTAGACCTTCAGGTGTGGCAAGGACTTATTCTTCTGCCGATGATAGAACAACTCCTGTGGGAGTGGCTTTTGGCTTCCTAGATGTGTGTGGAAGATGTTGTATGCCAAGGATCAATCTGACTGCTTTCGCGAACTTCTAAGTGACGGGACAAACAGAGCGAAGGTGTTGATATGAATCTCGTGTTCAATTCTGGGAGGTGAGGAGTAACCAACTACAAAGTCGTGTGAGAGGGAGTGTGAGTTACTTCCCTGACCAGATGATTGATGAGTGAGTGTGAGGGGAATTTCAACCATGTACAACTGGCTGCCCTCCTTCTAGAACCAGAAATGTTGATGGTTTCTGGACCTGCTAACATTCAAGAGATCACCCCAGTATGAAGTTCCAACTAGACCTCACACCGTTTGGTGTGGGAGTCCCATCTGGTATGATGGCCCAATTGCCATTGTCTTAAGGATTTTCCTCAAATCTTACTTTTCAGCAAAGGAGAGTAGTTTGCTTTGTCTTTGAGAAGTGAGGTTCACGTGCCTAGTGAGTGTAAGTGTCACTTGTGTCAATGGTTCTTTCACTGTCGAGGGAGGGGGTGAGAGTGAGTTCCAGGTCGATTGGGAGTAGTCCCAACACTGCTAGGAACACATAACACAACAAGACATACATAGCTTCTGGCAGATCAGTCCACACAGATGCGATAGTCACAACATACAAGGTGAGATAACATGTACATCATTCATGGAGTAGTCTAAACAAGTACAACAGTTGTTACAACAAGCTTCATGTGAAAGGTCTTTCTAATGTTAGGGATAGAAGTCTACATGGGCGAGACACCATTAACAACATATATAACACATTTCCATTAATAGATTGTGTATTACAACAAATGAATCAATTTAGGTGTAGAACACAAGTTAAAGCAACATTCATTACAAGTGTTAAAGAGCCGTCTTACAACAAACACAATACTTGTGTGAAAACGTGTTGGCATGTTAGCATGTGTTAGCCCCCTAATTTTCTCTCTTTTGGCCATTTTTCCATTCCTAAATTATCGCCATTTACTGATGTTTTAACTCTCTTATACACCCTCATCTTGCACTAGTCCAAGAATGATGGCATATTTCGTATGAAATTTATATTTCATATCTTTAACTTAACTTAGCATTAATTAATTATTTATTACATGATTTCTTGCTTATAATCACTCTTGTAACTTATCGATATCTCCAATGTTTATTTGGTAGTCAAGTGCTTGCCGTGACCGCTGATCCTAGTGTAGGATCGAATCTTGTACCGGTTCCAGCACTGCAAATCCTTGCATTGACCACCGCTTCATTTTGCGCAGCTTCAACCACGACAAAAAGATAGATCTGAAGGTAGCCGAGCTCCAGCCACAACAACAAGGTCAATCCAAAGTAGCGAAGATCAAACTTATGAAGAACAAACAACTGGAGATTGGCTACGACCAGTTTTGTTGAACTGCCTAATTTTGAAGGCAGAGAAGCTAAATTCTGCATATCGGTTATGTAATTGGTTAAACGATATTTTTTGGCCTTCGGCCAAAGATCTATATAATGAAGAATGTAAATAGGATGAGATAGTTTTTCTGATAAAAGTTTGTATAGAACAGAGATATAACCAGAGAGGCAGTAATAGGCTTGCATTTTGTTGTCGCCTGAATCTGGGCTAGACTATGTATTCACGCATGTATTTTCCTCAATGAATTAATAATAAGGGAGATCTGCCTCATATTTCATAAATTATATTTCTATGTTTGAAATATGATGAATTGATAATGTACTGAGCAACATTTCTACTTAAAAGGGAAACACGATGGTTGGCTAGGGCCCAGCCAACCCATCACATTTACCCTATTTTCTGTTCTTGTAATTTATGCTTATATTGTCAAGTGTGATTTAATTTCTAGCACATGTATTCCTGTTTGAGTGAAACTGGATCTGCTGTGTGAAGTAGTTAAATTTCCTTTTCCTGCACTTGATTTTGGATTGGTTTTCTCACTTGGTTTAAGCAGGAGAAATAAACCTGCACTGTTGCACATTGGTGTGCTATTCATTTTCCTACACTTGATTTTGGATAGGTTTTTCACGCCTGGTCCAAGCAGGAGAAATAAACCTGCACCAGTGCACGTTGGTGTGCTATTCATTTCCTACAGTTCTGTTTGATTGGTTTTCTCGCTTGGTCCAAGCAGGAGAAATAAACCTGCACTATTGCACGTTGGTGTGATATTCATTTTCTGCAGTTTTGTTTGATTGGTTTTCCCCGCCTGGTCCAAGCAAGGGAAATGAACCTACACTAGTGCATGTTAGTTTGATGCAACAAGCCTTTTTAGTTTACTTCCAGCAATTTTCTTGCTTTCATCAAATACTTCATGACAGGATAAATTTAAACAGGAATGCAATAAATTATAGAGATAACCATGAACTCAAAGATGCTGTGGAAATAATACTTCATTTCATTAATGTAAAATACTGAAATATGCTTACAAACATAAATGGAAATAAACTAGCTTGGGTGATGGTAGATTATCTTTGAGAAGAGGTGGCGGCTACATGCCTTTGAACTATGTTACAATGAGGCTCGAAGGAATATTTATTGTTGAGAAATAATGGAAAACCCTAAAAATCCAAAAAACTAACCATAGAAGATGAAATGCCAAACTGTGGGCCCCGTTTGGGTAAATTGGTACATCAACTTCCCGAGGTTGTAACTTTGACATACGATCTCCATTTGACACGTACAATATCTCATTAGAAAGATCTATCCGAGAACTACAACTTTGGGAAGAGCAACATCGGTCCATGGACTCATGTTGCTCCCAAGTTTCCCAAAAAATGTTGTTTAGGGTGTCAAAATGGCTCCGGAAGTTCAGGACCCAAAAAACTGTTAAAGATAGTAAATTGTGTAACAATTAAGGAAACTAAAAAGTTGAAAGAGACAATTGTGGGGGTCCAAGTGGGATATGTTAGAGTCAGTCTGGTCAGTCCTCTGTTAGAGATCAAAACTCTTTATGCATTTCATTTTTAAGTGTCCCGCTCCATTCACCCAACTGCATTTTGCTAGGGGCATGCCATAATCTGACGAAGAAGGTCATGCTAGTCATTCCCCCTCATGTATGGCTCCTGCTGGCTCAGGTCTTTTGTCAATAAACATCAAAGTCCATGACAGTCAAGGTCTGGTCCTTTAAAGGACAAAAGTCATTTTCGATGTTTAGGTCTAGGGATTCATCAATTTGGTCTTTGAACATGTTTAGTAAAGCCATGTAGGCCAGAGTGAGGTCCTTACATAGTTATGATTCAGAGAGCTTCATCGTCATGTGGATAGACTTCGACTCTTATTCAAAACTCTGTTTTGAAGAAAAGTCAAACAATGTCATTTATGACAAAATTTTCAAAGAATTTGTCAGTTGATTTCTTCAGGTGCAGTCATGGTTTCCGTGGCCAAATGTCTTGTCGTGCAATCCCTACAAATAGTGCCGAAAATTTCATCATTTGAGCTAAAATTTCAAAGGGAAAGTGAAAATCAGTGTGTTTTAAAGTCAGTGAAAAAGTGCCAAAACACAACATTAGAAAAATGGGTTTTCAAGGAAGCAAAAATTTAACCCATCACTTCCAAGGCTATATATACAAGTTTTCATCAAAATCAAAGGAATTGTGCTAATCCAAGCCTTAGAGAAACATTGCAAAGGGTGTGAGTGTGCATCGTGCATGTTTGAGTGAGTTCGAGGCAGTTTGAGGGAGTGCAGCACATATACTCAGTGGCGCGGCACACACAGAGGGCGCGGCGCACACAGAGCCAGCCCGCAGTTCAAATTTTCCACAGGTGCGATGCATATGCAGGGCGCGGCGCACTGGATTTTGCGCGCGGCACACACAGACCAAGGGCCGAAACAAGGACAAATCACCTCCAAATTTTTGTGAAGCCCAAAAAATTGAAAGGTAGGCTCTTTGACATCATTTGTTCATCAAGTTTTATAAATGATATGGTGGTTTATAGCCATGTTTGAACGCAACCAAATTCATAAAATAAACCATAAGAAATCACCAAAAACCATGATGGCTAGGGTTGTTAAAGTGTTTTGTTAGTGCCAAGGTTCCATTCCACCCATCATTTTCCCCCCACCTACCATTTTTCCCATCCTCCCTTTCTCATTTTTCCTAAAATCCCTGCCCTAAACTACTACCAAACCCTCTCCCCTATCCCTCCACTATTTGGTCAACATGACACCCCAAACCCTACCTGGTTAAAACCCCAAACACTACCCTATTCAAAATACCCAAACTCCTCCCATATCCCTAAACAAATTTATCCCTATAACCCCTATTCCATTACATTACTCCCTTCCTAATACTCCCTGTTTCATTGTTCCCCTTGGTGACAGATATCACAAAGGCACCCAGCCTCACACCATCATCAAAGGGCAGCCTAGGTACAGTACACACGACAGTCATGACATCACAACATTTGTTAGAGTATGAGATGGAGACACAAAGTGACTCATCCTCAGAAGAGCAGGCTCCCAGGAGACATCACAAGAGTGGTAAACATGTGAGGGATGAGCCCACTACCCTCACTGAATTACAAGCATGCCCTCTTGCCATGTCATGTTTCCAACACCTAGCATGCTTTGAATTTTGTCAAAGTTTGGCAAATGTTAGAGTTCATCATGAGTTGGCACGTTTATTTGTGCTTCATCTACATGGAGGTCAGTCTATCTTAGCCGGGGTCACTTTCACATTGACACCCAAAACTATATCAGTGGCAACAGGTATACCAAATGTTGGAGAACAGTGGCCTAAGAAGAAGAAGGTGGATAGGCAACACTATTAGTCTTACATCAAGGCCAGATTTTTGAGTTAGCTCACAAGAGTCTTTCCCTTCAGATACTTGAAAGATGAGTATGCTCCACTCATGAGATTGATCATGAAATACTTCAGCTGTGAGGGGAGGTTCTCTCGACTATATTCCTATCACATCAGGTTGCTCATGCGCTTTACCAGGTGAAGATTATGAACCTCCCATTTTTCATATGCAGGAACATAGAGAGGATGAACACCTTCATGTTGCATAAGACCCCTCAGCAGCAGCTTAACAGGGTGTATCACTTCGCTCTTATCCAGATTTTGGTAGACCACCAGTTGGGATTGCAGGGCATTTCTTGGGAGGAATTCATCTCCCGTGACTTCTTCAGCACATCACAGGTACTATCAGAGCTAGAGTAGGAGATGGGTGGTCCTTCTAATCAGAATGAGCATCAAGATACCACTACCATGCCAGTTTTTCTTACTTATCAGAGAGGCAGTAGGTACTTGTTTGCAGCAGCAAAGCGAGTGTTATCTCCACCTAGGGTCGGAAGGGGCCTCGCTTCCGGCATCAGCGACACAGGTACTAGACAAGGGCAAGAAGCCTGTGCATGATGAGGGGCCATCAGGTGTACAGGAGATTGATGTCATCCTCATTCAGGATGATGGGGCAGAGGCAGAAAATGCCCAACTTAGGATGACCATTCAGGAGTAGAACACAAAGATCCAAGACTTGTCACTCAAATTTGGAGAGGGCCAGATGGATCATCAACTATCTGGAGCAGAGGAACAAGCAGCTTGAGGACCAACAGACAATCATGGATCTGCAAAGCATCTATGAGAATCGACAAGCTGCCCAACAAAGGAGGATCGAGCTCACTACCTTGGAGCAAGAGATCAAAAATGACCATGAGTCATGGCTAAAGCGGATCAATATCCACCTGGAGAAACTATTGGAGAAGTCCAACAGAGACAAAACCATACTAAGGAGGATGGCTTGTCATTTCAGGGCACGGAACATGAGTGCAAAGGCTTGGATAAGGAGCTTGAAGTCCAAATTGAGCAGAGCAACAAAAGAGGAAAAAGAGAAATATTGGCTTTGAGTCTTGTTTGAAGCTTTCATGGCCTAGCATAGTGCCTCTTAGAGAACCTCCAGCCCAAATTTCAAGAAATTTGGGACAATTTTGGTCACATGGAATTTTTTTGGCACAAACACAAGTTTTTTCTCTATATGCATTGCACCACTCGCGCGGCGCGTGGGATTGGGAGCTCCAAATGAGAAATGGTTTGTATTTTTGGATTCAGCATGCAAAATCATGACTACTGGCACTCAGGCAAGAAATTTGGGCATGATTTGAGTCTCCAGGAGGTCAAAAACACCCAAAACATGGCCTCACCGCCCCTATTTTGACACACAGGAAGCAGTCTTGGGAGAATGAAGATTTGGAGGGGCAAATGAGATCCAAATTAAAAAATTACACTTCGGTTGGAAAGTAGACAGGACAGGATTTCGAACAAGCACACTTGAGCACATTTTGGACTCCTGAAAGTGCCTCAAAACTGGCCTCAAAGTGGCGTAGCGGATATAGAAAATGGCGCGGCACATATAGGTAAGAAGGCCCAATTTGCCTCTGTTTCGCGGAATTTCGATTCGTGACTTTTCATAAGTGGGCACTCTCACCTACACTTCACTTTTTCAGCACCAAAGGCAACATTTAAAGTATTTTCACTCTAGATGGGCTTCTATCCAAATGGCAAAGGAAGGCAAACAGTCACCCAAGCCATTTGTCGTGTTTGTGGCGCTGCACCTGTAGCTGATGTTTGGCTCTCCACCTTCATTCTGTAATGATTCGAGTAACTCCCCAACCCTTGGGCATTCTATCTCCTCATGGAACATTCTATATATTGTATGCAAACTCTTTGCAAAGGGCTAGTTGGCTTGTAACTTCTGGGAGACTGTGGGAAAGAAACTCTGTTTCTTCATTGTATATCTTTTACAGAGGATTAATGAAAGGCAGCGGCTCTGTTTCATGAGATTCATGTGGTTGTGAGTGCAGCAAATGTGTCTCTTATGTTTCATATGTATCTTGTTATGTTTCATATGTCATTTCATATTCATTTCCAGTGAAATTTTCTAAGTTAGATAAGGTAGAATTCAATTTTGTTGCTCTGCCTATGGGAAAATTTCATGTTAAGTGTTCTTCTTCTGTTGAAAAGGATTCATGTTTCCCATGCCCTTTTCACCCTCCTAAGAAATCTCTCCATTCCGCGTTGCTTCAAACTAAGTTTCTGGACTCTCCGCCTATCTTGTCTCACGAAGTAATCTGTGTCTTCATATTAAATTCTCTGTTCATTGAGATCCATTGGTCCCATACCATCCCAGAAACATAGTCATTCATAAAAATCACTTCTTGTATCCATATTCACTTACTAGCCTAATATAAATATTTCAATGTAAGTCATCTCAGGCCATTTCATTTATCTATCCACTGAGTGTGACTCGGAGAGAGCCCTCTCCTGTTCTGGTAGGGCTAGCTACCAGACTGAGCTTGGTTTGTGGTTACCTTGAATTTTTCCTTCCTTCAGCCTAAGGCGGATTTAGGTGCTAACATAGTGGCGACTCCACTGGGGAACGAAATCAATCCCCTTGCTTCTTAATAATTCTAAGCTTTCGGATGATAAGTTTAGGATTTGATAGGCTGCATAAAGTTAGTTGTGTCCTTTGATTGTTCTCAATAGAATGCTGGCTTCTAGAAGATACACCAGAGCTAATCCAGATCCCGACCCTTCGCACATCTATGAAAATCCCAATTTGATTTCAACAATTCGTCGTCAAGAAAGCTCTATATTTCCTGTGCTCAAATCCCATTCATGCCCGGAAATTTTTTATTATATTGAAGAGCTAGAGTTTGATGAGCAGTTTGAATTATCGTTGTTCGAAACCAAATCCGAAAGGGTTGTTGAATCTACTGTCCATAATCTATAGTTTCTTGTAGACTTGGAGACGGAAAGGGCTAACCAGTCAATTGATAACTACATAGTAGCTCAGCTTCAAACTCAAATTGCTAGCCCCTTACAAATTGTGCACACTCCTCGAACACCTCGGAGGACAAATCCGCTGCCCATTTTGCACCTCTTGTTTTGCCTCAAGTTTTAGATGATATGCCCGCAGATTACCAAAGCAAAATCCCATTTTTTGATGGCACTCCTAATCATTACTTCTCAGCAACATGTGGACACAATGGCATCCTTCTATGAACTTCATGAGATCGATGCGAAGAATGTGGCAATGAGACTTTTTGTACAGACATTTGCAGGTGAAGTGAGGAAATGGTTTAGAGGTTTGCCAACTGCTCATATTGCTACCTTGGCTGACCTACAAAGACAATTTTTAAACCACTGGGAAGTGAAAAAGAATCCTCTTCAGATTTTAGTTGAATATGAGCAAATCAAACGAAACGCAGGTGAGTCAGTCCAAGACTATTGCATTAGATTCAATACAGTTTATAATGAAATTCCAGGTAATCTAAGGCCACCTATGGGACTAGCCATGTTGAAGTTCCTGAATGGTTTTGATGCTGACATGGCTTATCAATTGAGAGAAGGAGAACCGACCACAATGGAAGACATGCAGAAGATAGAGATCAGTGTTGAAGCAAATGTGCTGACCAAGAGAGCTAGAGAAAAGGCAAAGAAGAAGGTTTCTACAAAGGAAGAATCTTCCTCGGTAGATCAGTTACTTCGGAAGGTAGAGTAGATGCTTTAAAGAGTGAAACTTGACAAACCAGAGCCACAATTTAGAAATCCTAACTTTCGTGGGCAGAAACAACCACAGTATAGAATAAGACAAAGAAATCAGCAAGCCCAAGAGCAGATTGCACAACAGCCAGTACAGAAACCTTTGCAGCAAAATTTTGTGCATGGACCGGAATCAGATGAGGACAGGAATGTAATAGTCAAAGAAAATCACCTCTTTACTCCTGACGATTTTCCTATTTATCTCACTGAGGATGAAGAGTATGCAGAGAGTTCAGCTGTACACAAAGACATAGATTTCATTCTAGCAAATGACACTGTCTTAGAGGAAGAATCTAATGAATACCAAAGAGGCTATATGAATTCTTTGTCCGCCCAACAAAAACGATATTCACTTAGAAACAGAGATGTGCCGGTCAGACCCATTCAGAAAATGAAGAATGTTGAAGCGTCAAAGAATGATTCAACAGTTACACAAAGGAAAGGAAAGGAGGTGGTTGATTCGGATAGTAGCAAATCACCATTAGCCGAACGATCACATCAGCAAATTGCATTGAAAGAAAAGGAATGTAAAGAAATCCCAGTCAAAGAGATAGAAAAGATTCCCGCTTTCAATTTAGAGAATGAGATTTCTAAATTGAAGATATCAATCCCCTTGACTGAAATAATGAAGAACAACAGTTATAAAGGAAAAGTATCTAAAATGTTGAATTTGGACCCAATGTCCGACATGGTGAATGTCGAAGATGATTAACCTGAAATGATTTTTGGGCCAGCATCAAATGGTGAGTCTCCTGATAGTGATGTGCCACCTTTTTACATCAGTTTAAGGTTGCATGATTTTGTGTTACATAACGCCATGTTCGATTTTGGATCCTCTCACAATCTCATGCCCAAGGAAATCATGGATAAGATTGGCCTAGACATCACCCGACAATATCATGATCTCTATTCGTTTGATTCCAGCAGAGTAAGATGTATAGGCCTTATCAAAGACTTGGTTGTGAGTTTGGATCAGCTCCCAATGAAGAATGTTTTGATGGATGTTGTGGTAGCAGACATTCCTCCAAAGTTTAGCATGCTTCTTTCCAGGTCTTGGGTAGCAAAACTAAAAGGGACACTACAACTAGATTTCTCCTATGCTACGATTCTAGTGTTTGGACAAATGAGGAAATTGTATCGGGAACAAAAAATGAAGTACATGATCACAAGCAAGGAGAAACCAATAAATCATGCAATTAACTATGTACATACAGATTTAGAGTCTTTTGTTTTGTATTCAGATAGTTTAAATGATATAGATAGTCAGTTAGTAGAAGTAGAGGATATTCTGGAAATAACAGAAAATTTCAGAGAAGTTTTGAAGAAAGAAGAACAAGAACAGTAGAACACTGTTGGACAATCAACTGAAAATAATGGACAGCAAGCAGACAAGGCACAACAAACAGATTTCCAGCACTTGCAAGAGGAGGAAGAAGGTTTGTGGACCATGGATTTCGATGGAGCAGTGGGAAATGATGGCGCTGGAATTGGAATTTGAGTACGCAGTCCTTTCTCCACCCCAAACAAAGTCCTTAGTAACGTGCGGGTATGCTCTTACAAGTTGGCTTTTGAGTGTTCAAATAATGAAGCTGAGTATGAAGCTCTGATTTCTGGCCTAAAGATTCTAAGAAAGCTGAATGCTAAGAGGATTTCAGTATATGGCGACTCCGAATTGGTTATCAAGCAGGTCATAGGAGAATATCAAGCAAAGCTTCCTAGGATGTGGGCTTACCGTAATGCAGTCCTAGGCATTTTAAAATTATTTTTAGAATACACCTTGACATGTGTGCCTCGAATACAAAATAGTATTGCTGATGCTCTTGCCAAGGTAGCAAGTAGTTTGAAGATCCCTATGAACTCTAGCAACAAATTTGAAATCCATGTCAAGCATCGTCCAACCGTTCCAGACAATCAAAGATATTGGCAAGTGTTCCAAGATGATGAGGAGATTGATGATTTTCTGCAAAACAAAGGAAAGTTCAAAGAGACCTCAATTGATGAAGAAAATGACGATGGAAAAGGTAACGGTACAAATGAGGTGCAGATTAATGAAATGGACGTGTTGCAGCTGAAGAATAATGTTATTCCCAAAGGCTTTATACCTCTAGAAGAACTCTTTGATCAAGATGATGTAGCCCACAAGCCAACATTGCAGCCAACAGAGAAGGGTGTGTAAGAGGTCAATATCGGAACAACTGCAAATCCTAAATTGGTAAAATTGTCCAAAGCATTGCCGCCAAAGATCAAGGACAAATATATCAGTTTGATGTCTTCATTTGCATATGTGTTTGCTTGGGACTATTCTAAATTAAAGACATATGACACCAATATAATTTAGCACACTATACCCATCAAGCCCAATCAAAAACCATTCAGACAGAAGTTGAGAAGGCTAAATCCAAAGTTGCTGCCATCTATTGAAAAGGAGATCAACAGGTTGTACAAATCAGGGATCAT
>APFE031047002.1:263196-296626 GCA_000404065.3 Pinus taeda | reverse complement strand
TGCCATCTATTGAAAAGGAGATCAACAGGTTGTACAAATCAGGGATCATTGTGCCAATCATATTTTCGGATTGGATCTCTAACTTGGTGCCCGTAAGGAAGAAGACAGGTGAGATTCGCTTATGCATTGATTTCAGAAATCTCAACAAAGTTTCATTGAAGGACAACTATACACTGCCCAAAATGGACCATATACTTCAGTGAGTAGTGGGAGCATCTCGTATGTCACTGATTGATGGTTATTCTAGATATAACCAAGTTTTTGTCCATGAGGATGGTCGAGACAAGACAATGTTCACCACTCCATGGGGAACCTTTCATTACGCTAAAATGCCTTTCAGTTTGAAGAATGCGGGTGCCACATTTCACCGTGCAATGGACTTGGCTTTTGCAAATGAGAAGGATTTCTTTTCGGTAGTGTATTTGGATGATTTGACGGTGTTTTCCAAATCTGATGAAGAGCACATGTACCATCTTAAAATTGTCTTCCTAAAGTGCAGAAAATATGGCTTGTCGTTGAATCCAAAGAAGAGCTTCTTCGCCATGGAATAAGGAAAGCTACTCGGGCACATTATCTCAAAATATGGCATCCGTATTGACCCAGCACGTGTGCAAGCAATTCAGCAAATCAATCTGCGCCGGAATAAAAAAGAGATACAATCGTTCAACGATAAGATGAATTTCCTACGCTGCTTTGTACCCAATATTTCTGAGCACCTAAGAGAGATGACAAACATGCTTAAGAAGGACAACCAAGTGAAATGGATAGAGGAGGCTGTAAAATATTTCAATTTGGTCAAATTGGCTCTTTCCTTAGCTCCAATTCTAGTCAGCCCGGACTACACTCAGGATTTCATATTGTTTTCATTTGCTTCGGAGCATACTATGGCAACGGTGTTATTGCAGAAGAGAGATGATCATGAAAGACCCATTGCATTTTTCAACAGAGCTATAAGAGACGCAACTTTAAAGTACAACATCATTGAGAAGAAAGCCCTTGCACTTGTGAAGGCATTGAAAGATTTCCGGGTGTATATTCTACATTCTCACATTCTGGCCTATGTTCCTAACACTATTGTAAAAGATGTTTTAGTGCAAACTGATCCGGAAGGAAGAAGAGGCAAGTGGATTGCAGCCTTGCCTTGATGTGGAAATAAATCCCACAAAGCTGGTGAAAGGTCAGGGATTGGCGAAGTTAATGGCTGAATCAAACTTGCATGCCTTGGACATAAATCTGATTGCTGCTATGTCCAATGAGAATGAGGAAGAATCGTCAATTCCGGTATCGGAAATGTTTTTTATTTCTCCATGGTATTCAAATTCATATATGTTCTTAAAAATTTGTCACCCCCGCCCGGCATGACTAAAAACAAAGTGAGAACACTCAAGTTGAAGGCTGCCAAGTTTTGCATTCTTAAATCTGCACTGTATTGGAAAGATCCTAGTGGCGTCTTGTTAAATTGTTTGGTGGAAAAGGAAGCGAAGAAAATCATGGAGGACTACCACCAAGGAGACTGTGTTGGTCACCGTTTTTGGAAGTCAACAGAAAACAAAATTCTGAGAGCAGGGTACTATTCGCCGACATTGTTTGCTGATGTATATAAGATGGTCAAGCGCTGTCATAAGTGTCAGAGTTTTGAAGGAAAGCAGAAGTTACAACCTCTACCACTCAAGCCCATAGAGGTGAGTGCCCCTTTCCAGCAATGGGGATTGGATTTCATTAGTGAAATTCATCCCGCTTCTTCCGAATAGCATAGATGGATCCTCAAAGCCACAGCTTATTTGACCAAATGGATTGAGGCAATTCCCACCGCTACAGATGCGGTAATCATTTCATTCCTTGAAAATAACATCTTGTCTCGCTTTGGTTGTCCGAATAAGCTAATCACTGATAATGCAACAGCTTTCAAATAAAAAAGGATGGTATAGTTTTGTCGTAAATATCACATCATTTTGGGTCACTCAATTTCCTATCATCCGCAAGGCAATGGATTGGTAGAATCTTCAAACAAATCATTGGTCAACATAATCAAGAAGCTACTGGAAATAAATAAGAAGAGCTGGCATAAGAGGTTGGCAAATGCGCTTTGGGCAGATCGGGTCAGTTAGAAGAAATCCATAGGTACGTCACCATTTGAGCTTGTTTATGGAGCTGATACAGTATTTCCTACCGCTCTCGCTGCCTCAGTAGTCAAACTTCTTGAGGAGGCCGACAGTGAAGAAGATCCCATACAAAGAAGGTTGAATCAAATGGTCCACTTGTAGCAGACCAGAGAAGAAGTTTTCAAGAACACATCCAAATTGCAGGAGAAAATCAAGAAGATTTATGATAGAAAGGAAAAGGTGGACAAATTTCAGGTGGATGATGAGGTGCTAAAGTGGGATGCGAGGAATGAGGAGAAAGGCAAGCACGGTAAGTTCGAGAACCTCTAGAAAGGTGCTTTCAAGATTGCATCCTAGCGAGGGCAGAATGCCTTTTTCTGAAGGAAATGAACGAGGAATATTGTCCAGGAGAGCCGATCAATGGTTGGCTGCTCAAGAAGTACCATTTCTAAGTTATTAACATTGCTTCCACTGTCACTCTAAATACCATTTTATTTAAATTTTGTTAGAGTTGGTCAAGTTAGCCTTTAAGTCATTTCAATGTCAAGTTTGAGTCAGTTTTTTGGTCATTTTTGTATCATAAATGAGTCAGAGTCCTGTATTATTTGTCGAAATGATGACTCCATAGCCCAATGGATGAAGGCACTGTCTAGCTTTTCCAGAGATTTGTTGTTCTTGGCACCTCCAAGGAGCTACCATCCCCCATTGGAGCCAATGTTAGAGTCGATCTGGTCAGTCCTCCGTCAGAGATCAAAACTCTTTATGCATTTCATTTTTAGGTGTCCCTCTCTATTCACCCAGCTGCATTTTGCTAGAGGCATACGATAACCTGACAGAGAAGGCCATGCTAGTCATTCCCCCTCATGTCTGGCTCCTGTTGGCTTAGGTCTTTTGTCAATAATCATCAAAGTCCATGACAGTCAAGGTCTGGTCCTTTAAAGGACAAAAGTCATTTTCGATGTTTAGGTCTAGGGATTCATCAATTTGGTCTTTGAACATGTCCAGTAAAGCCACGTAGGCCAGAGTGAGGCCCTTACACAGTTATGATTCAGAGAGCTTCATCGTCACGTGGATAGACTTCCACTCGTCTTCAAAACTCTGTTTTGAAGAAAAGTCCAATAGTGTCATTTATGACAAAATTTTCAAAAAATTCGTCCGTTGATTTCTTCAGATGCAGTCATGGTTTCCATGGCCAAATTTCCTGTCATGCAATCCCTGCAAAGAGTGCCGAAAATTTCATCATTTGAGCTAAAATTTCAAAGGGAAAGTGAAAATCAGTGTGTTTTAAAGTCAGTGAAAAAGTGTCAAAACACAACATTAGAAAAATGGGTTTTCAAGGAAGAAAAAAATTAACCCATCACTTCCAAGGCTATATATACAAGTTTTCATCAAAGTCAAAGGCATTGTGCTAATCCAAGCCTTAGAGAAACATTGCAAAGGGTGTGAGTGTGCATCGTGCGTGTTTGAGTGAGTTAGAGGCAGTTTCAGGGAGCGCGACGCATATACTAAGGGGCATGGCGCACACAAAGCTAGCCCGCAGTTCAAATTTTCCACAAGCGCAGTGCATACCTAGGGCGTGGCGCACTGGGTTTTGCGGGCGGTGCACATAGACCAAGGGACGAAAAAAGGCCAAATCACCTCCAAATTTTTGTGAAGCCCATCAAATTGAAAGGTAGGCTCTTTGACATCATTTGTTCGTCAAGTTTTATAAATGATATGGTGGTTTATAGTGATGTTTGAATGCAACCAAATTCATAAAATCAACCATAAGAAATCACCAAAAACCATGATGGCTAGGGTTGCTAAAGTGTGTTGTTAGTGCCAAGGTTCCATTTGACCCATCATTTCCCCTCACCTACCACTTTTCCCATCCTCCATTTCTCATTTTTCCTAAAATCCCTGCCCTAAACTACTACCAAACCCTCTCCCCTATCCCTCCACTATTTTGTCAACATGACACCCCAAACCCTACCTTGTTAAAACCCCAAACCCTACCCTATCAGAATACCCAAACTACTCCCATATCCCTAAACAAATTTCTCCTTATAACCCCTATTCCCATTACATTACTCCCTTCCTAATACTCCCTGTTTCATTGTTCCCCTTGGTGACAGATATCACAAGGGCACCTAGCCTCACACCATCATGAAAGGCCTAAGTAGTACACACGGCAGTCATGACATCACATCATTCGTCAGAGTATGAGATGGAGACACAAAGTGACTCATGCTCAGAAGAGCAGGGTCCTAGGAGACATCACAAGAGTGGCAACCATGTCAGGGATGAGCCCACTACCCTCATTGAATTACAAGCATGCCCTCTTGCCATGTCATGTTTCCAGCACCTAGCATGTTTTGAATTTTGTAAAAGGGTGGAAAATGTTAGAGTTCATCGTGAGTTGGCCTGTCTATTTGTGCTTCATCTACATGGAGGTCAGTCTATCTTAGCCGCGGTCACTTTCACATTGACACCCGAAACTATATCAGTGGCAATAGGTATACCAAATGTTGGAGAATAGTGGCATAAGAAGAAGAAGGAGGATAGGAAACACTATGAGCCTTACATCAAGGCCAGATTCTTGAGTCAGCTCACAAGAGTCTTTCCCTTCAGATACTTGAAAGATGAGTATGCTCCACTCATGAGATTGATCGTGAAATACTTCAGCTATGAGGGGAGGTTCTCTCGACTATATGCCTATCACATCAGGTTGCTCATGCACTTTACCAGGGTGAAGATGATGAACCTCTCATTTTTCATATGCAGGAACATAGAGAGGATGAACACCTTCATGCTACATAAGACCCCTCAGCAGCAGCTTAACAATGTGTATCACTTCGCTCTTATCCAGATTTTGGTAGATCACCAGTTGGGATTACAGGGCATTTCTTGGGACGACTTCATCTCTCGTGACTTCTTCAGCACATTATAGGTACTATCAAAGCCAAAGCAAGAGATGGGTGGTCCTTCTCATCAGTATGAGCATCAGGAGACCACTACCATGCCAATTTTTGTTACATATCAAAGAGGCAATAGGCACTTGTTTGCAGCAACAAAGCGAGTGTTATCTCCACCTAGGGTGGAAGGGGCCTCGCTTCCGGCATCAGCGACACAGGTACTAGACAAGGGCAAGAAGCTTGTGCATGATGAGGGGTCATCAGGTGTACAGGAGACCGATGTCATCCTCATTCAGGATGATGAGGCAGAGGCGAAAAATGCCCAACTTAGGATGACCATTCAGGAGCAGAACACAGAGATCCAAGACTTATCACTCAAATGTGGAGAGGGCCAGATGGAGCATCAAGTATCTGGAGCAGAGGAACAAGCAACTTGAGGACTAGCAGACAATCATGGAGCTGCAAAGCATCCGTGAGAATCGACAAGCTGCCCAGCAAAGGAGGATCGAGCTCACTACCTTGGAGAAAGAGATCAAAAATGACCGTGAGTCATGGCTAGAGCAGATCAATATCCACCTGGAGAAACTGTTGGAGAAGGCCAACAGAGACAAAACCATAATAAGGAGGATGGATTTTCATTACAAGGCACAGAACATGAGTGCAAAGGCCCGGATAAGGAGCTTGAAGTCCAAATTGAGCAGAGCAACAAAAGAGGCAAAAGATCAAGATCGGCTTTGAATCTTGGCTGAAGCTTCCGTGGCCCAGCATAGAGCCTCATAGAGAACCTCCAACCCAAATTTCAAGAAATTTGGGACAATTTTGGTCACATGGAAATTTTTTGGCACAAACACAGGTTTTTTCTCTATATGCGCCGTGCCACGGATTGGGAGTTCCAAATGAGAAATGGTTTGCATTTTTGGATTCAGCATGAAAAATCACGACTATTGGCACTTGGGCAAGAAATTTGGGCATGATTTGAGTCTCCAAGAGGTCACAAACACCCAAAAAATGGCCTCACTGCCCCTATTTTGACACACAGGAAGAAGTCTTGGGATAATGAATATTTGGAGGGGAAAATGAGCTCCAAAATCAAAACTTCTACCTGGGTTGGAAAGTAGATAGGACGGGCTTTCTCACAAGCACACTTGGGCACATTTTGGATGCATTCAAGTGCCTCAAAACTGGCCTGAAAGTGGCACGAGGCATATAGAAAATGGCGCGACACATATAGGAAAAAAGGCCCAATTTGCCTCTGTTTCGCGAAATTTCAATTCACGACTTTTCATAAGTGGGCCCTCTCATCTACACTTCACTTTTTTGGCACCAAAGTTGGCATTTAAAGTATTTTCACTCCAGATGGGCTTCTATCCAAGTGGCAAAGGAAGGCAAACAGTCACCCAAGCCATTTGTCATGTTTGTGGTGCTGCACCTGTAGCTGATGTTTGGCTCTCCACCTTCATTTTGTAATGATTCGAGTAACTCCCCAACCCTTGGGCGTTCTATCTCTTCATGGCACATTCTATATATTGTATGAAAAATATTTGTAAAGGGTTGGTTGGCTTGTAACTTCTGGGAGACTGTGGGAAAGAAACTTTGTTTCTTCATTGTATATTTTTTACAGAGGATTAATGAAAGGTGCTCTATTTCATTAGATTCATGTGGTTGTGAGTGCATAAAATGTGTCTATTATGTTTCATATGTATCTTGTTACGTTTCATAGCTCATTTAATATTCATTTCTAGTAAAATTTTCTAAGTTAGATAAGGTAGAATTCAATTTTGTTGCTCTGCTTGTGGGAAAATTTCATGTTAAGTGTTCTTCTTCTGTTGAAAAGGATTCATATTGCCCATGCCCTTTTCACCCTCCTAAGCAATCTCTCCATTCCGCGTTGCTTCAAACTAAGTTTCTAGACTCTCCACCTATCTTACCTCACGAAGTAATCTATGTCTTCATATTAAATTCTCTGTTCATTGAGATCCATTGGTCCCATACCATCCCAGAAACACAGTCATTCATAAAAATCACTTCTTGTATGCATATTCACTTACTAGCCTAAGATAAATATTTCACTGTAAGTCATCTCAAGCCATTTCGTTTATCTATCCACTGAGTGTGACTCGGAGAGAGCCCTCTCCTATTTTAGTAGGGCTAGCTACCAGACTGAGCTTGGTTTGTGGTTACCCTGAATTTTGCCTTCCTTCAGCCTAAGGCGGATTTAGGTGCTAATAGGATAGGTCAGTGGCCACCAACATCCACCTGGATCATTCCTCCCCCATTAGGAAGCAATGGTCCCCATTGTGTTGAGTTCCTCCCTGAGATGATGAAGCTTCTACTGAGCTGGGTTTTTGGTGACCTGTTCTGCAATCTCTGATATGTCCAGTAATGGTGCAAATCATGGTTGAGGGTGGTACACATTGAACACTTGGTGCAGGCAAAGGAATGGAGGAATGCTATGCTCGAAATCATTATTTCTCACAACCTTAGTAATGGTTTAAGGACCATGACGATGTGGTCGGAGCTTCTGATGGGTTCTTGTAAGGCATTATTTTTGCAGATGCAACTATACATTGTTTCCCACCTGAAACTTGTGTGCTACCCCTATGGGTGAGGAGAAGATGTTCCCATGTTCTTTCATGACTGTATCCCTCTGTTGATGATGCTTATATGTGGAGGAACCCTTCACGGAGGTCATGGATTTGGCAACGATATTCCCCTTACTTTGGGAGTGAACAAAATATAAAATAAATTTCCTAGTCTATGAGATGAGCTTGCTGCCTTTCTTGCTAGCGATCAAAGAGGTGGCGGTAGGTGGGACTACCTATGGTATCCTATATAATGAATTACACAAAGAAATAATGACAGCACGAGGCCTTGACTCATACACATCATGCTGCCTCTACAAGTATGGCTGGCCTAATAGTACATCACAAACATCCAGAGGTGTAACATCACACAATACCTCATCTATGAAGTGCTTGATGCTGTAGGGAAGGCGACACTGCTGGTCCTTAATGAAGCCACCCGATACTATATAGTTGCAGGTGTGGTGTAGTCAGTAGGCCCAACTACTTCATGACCTCTACTGAAATGAGGTTCTTTTGGTTGTCACTATCGACAATGAATTGCAGAACTGAACCTTTCACCCACATTTGTGAGTGGAAAAGACGTTCCGCCTCCTCTGGATCTTCGGTCTCATTCTTTTGGACCTTGGAAGTGGAAATAGTGACGTTGGGCTCTACATCATTGACCTGCTTCCCTCTGCCATTCCCCTTGTCAGGTTCTGACGCAGGGTTGTAACATGCATCTGATTCTGAAGCCTTCAGCTCTGTCACTAGCGACTACTTGGTCTGACACTCACTTGTGTTGTGAGTGGGGTTCTTATGAAACTCACACCACTTTCCTGTGTCCTTCTTTAGCTTCATTGTGTTGTTATTTTCTTGCGGCTTCAGCAGGTTGTCTTGGGTCACATCACCTTGGCTTTGTCCTTTGGTCTTTGGATTCACAGATCCAAAGTTTTGCTTCTTCTGTTTGAACTTTTTCTTGATTTGGACAGCGTATCGGTACGCTGTGCCGAGCGAGGAGATGTTCAAGAACTCCATCTCTTCCTGGATGTATCTGTGTAGTTAGCCACGATATTTGAGTACCAAATGCAGCTCAGAATCTTTGATACCCAATTGTGTGTGAAGGGTATGAAAAATGTTTGTGAACTCCAACACATCTTGGTCCCTTCCCTACCGCAGTGTGGTCCATTTGATGTATTTGTCCTCATAGCTTTTGACACGGTAGTAATGCTCCTTGATGGTATATCAAAATGAATCCCAAGTGGGTGCAGCTGAAAATAGTGAGCCCGTACTTTCATTCTTCTACTCACAGTAGGTTTCCCACCAGTCCTTGACGTGGGGGCCTGCTTTGAGAAGAGAGAAAACAAACGTTTCCCAACTCAAAAATTCATGAACAGAAAAATAACCATATAGCAGATTTAACCATTTATCTATGGCATCTATTTCTATTTGACCCTCGAAGATACAGATTTCAAAATTAACTTGTGCCTTAAACAATGTGGCATTTCCAAAGTAGCTGTTGGAAGCTAATGTGTCGCCTCTGGGTAGCCGCTGAAGGATTTGGGCAAAACTATCCAACATTGTGTTCCTTTGCTGCTCGAGGGCTTCTTCAAGCAATATTTTGATAGGATCTCCTACCCCCTCATCTTTCTTTTCATCCGCCATGGGAGGTCGTCAAGATTTGCGAGACTGTTCTTGCAAAGATTTGACTTATTCAAGCCCTAACTCCTTATATCTCGACCTCATTGGGGGCATGCAAAGAAAAATAGAGAAAAAGTAGACCACTCTGATACCACTGATTCGGATTTAAATAGGAACACAACAAATTATAGAGATAACCATGAACACAAAGATGCAGCGGAAATAATACTTCATTTCATCAATGTAAAATACTGAAATATGCTTACAAGCAGGAATGGAAATAAACCAGCTAGGGCGATGGTAGCTTATCTCTGAGAAGATATGTGGAAGCTACATGCCTCTGAACTATGTTACAATGAGGCTCGAAGGCCTATTTATTGTTGAGAAACAATGCAAAAACCTAAACATCCAAAAACCTAACGCTAGAAGATGAAGCGCCAAACTGTGGGCCTTGTTTGGGTAAATTGGTACATCAACTTCCTGGGGTCGTAGCTTTGGCATACGATCTTCGTTTGATGCGTACAACATCTCATTAGAAAGATCTATCTGAGAACTACAACTTTGGGAAGCGAAAAATCAGTCCATGTACCCATGCTACTCCCAAGTTTCCCAAAATACATCGTTTAGGGCCTTAAAATGGCTCCGGAAGTTCAAGACCCAAAAAACTGCTAAAAACAGTAAATTTTGCGACAATTAAGGAAACTGAAAAGCTGAAAGAGACAATTGTGGGGTTCCAAGTGGGATAGGTGGGTGGCCACCAAAATCCACCTGGATCATGCACTTTTTTATAATCAGAAACATTCATTTTTATGTGTGCAATTTGATTTCACAGTATAATAACACTTGCAATGACTAAGCACTTATTTCAAGAATTAAATGTTAAGTGCAAGAAACTCTGATTTGGTGCAAAAACTAGTTTCTTGCCATGGGATTTGAGTGCTTTGAACCTAAAAAATTTCAAGCCCTTGCACGAAGTAAAATGCTTTTAGTAAAGACACCATTTATACCCTCTACATAAATCTTTGTTCTTAAGTGTAATTCCTAAACCCAACATTTTGGTGTCATTGTCGGGGAGGCGATTTGATTTGGTAAGAATTTTCTGATTGTACAATAGAGGCAAATTTTCCTTTATTTTTTTTGTAGTATTATTTGGAAAATCTTCTTTGAAGGAATTTTACTAGTGTTGATTGATTTCTAACAACATTTTTTATTAGAATTTGTTTTGTTATTTTTCTTTCTTTTTTCGAAATGAATTCCTAGAAAAGATAGGGGTCCAAAGCCCACTAAGGGCCAGAAGAATTCTGAAAATGATTCTCATATTAGGTCTCCTTCTATGATTAGGAAGCCCAATCCAATTCAAACCCATCATGCAGGAACAGTCCACCTGGATTCTAGTAACAACAGCTCAGATGTGGTTCAGTCTGTTGGGAGAAAAAGGGAAACAATGGAAGATCATGAAAATCATGTGGAAGGGACTGGTGAAAACCAGGTAGGTGGGGAATAATTCACTTTTGTGTTTCTAATTTTTGGACCCTGATACTGTGGAACAAATGAAGAATATTCCACCATCAGCTCTCCCTCATTTCCATGGTAAAGTTCATGAAGATCCTGACTCTTTTTTATTCAAGTTTGATATTCTGTGTAGAAGTTATGATTATTCAACTGATGCTTAGAAGCTAAGATTATTTCCTGTTACTCTCAAGGACTCAACTTTACGTTGGTTTATGCGGTTATGAGGAAACACTATAGCCTCTTGGGAACAGATGAAGAGAGTGTTTTTGTCTAAATATCAAGAATATTGCAAATTCGGGACATGCAGGATGAGATTTTTACAATTATACAGGATGATGATGAAACTCTTGAAGATTACCTAGAATGATTTTTGTATATTTTACAAAGGTCGAAACTTAAGCTTGATTCTAGTACTATTAGAACCTTGTTCTTAAGAGGACTTACTGACAATCCTAGAAATAATTTAAATATGTTAGGACAATGTGATATTTCTTAGCAAAATTTCAAACAAATTTGTGAATTGTGCAGGAAATTTTCAAGAGATCAGTATAGATCTGGTAGAGGAACTCGAAATAGAAATATAAAAACCGATCTACTGATTCTATGATTATTGAACTAGAAAATAAAATGGAAAAAGTGAAAATTGATATAATGAATACTGTTACCAAACAATTGGACTCTTTAAAATTTTAGCAAAAACCCATGAAGGAACAAGAGTCATTAAGTATTTTCTATCCTAAATGTAGAGACAAGCATCCTCCTAAAGAATGTCCTCTTAATTTGAAAGAAACTAATAAGTGGTCTATTTGTGCAGAAGACCGTATCATAGAAAAGTGTCCCTCTATACCAGGACTTAAAGCTGTATTTACAGGGATAGCCTAAAGCTGAATACTTGTATGTTATGGGAGAAAAAAGAAATTGGCCTCAGGTAGGTGCAGGTATGGCTCCTGAATTTTCTCCACACTATTTTGGTTATAATTCACATGCATACTCTTATCCTAACACTAATTAGTAGTGGCAGTATGGAAACCAATATCATCATGGGAAACCTTCTCAACCATGGCAACAAGGTTGGAGAGGGCCAACTCATTCTCCATATTCCTACTAGCCACCCATGCTGTCATATCCATCTACATATACACCATATTCAATTCCTTAACATCCAAGTCAATATACTCCACCATTACCTTTACCTCCACCTTTTCAACCTCCTCAGTCGCTTTCTCAAACTATAACCAATCCTAACAATAATAAAGAATTGCAAATGATCTATGTAACAAACCCACCTTTATTTGAGTACTAGTCTATTCCATTTGGGGTTCATGATATTCAATTTAGATCTAGAAGGACTGCAACATCAGAAAATTAGAAGCAACCTAGAGTGATTGTTGAAGAGAAAGAAGAAGAGGAAACTCTTAATCATTCTCTGAAAGATATCACTAAGCAGCCCTTACCCTTTGAATCCTTTCCATCTTCTTCTAACCAGCCTCCTTTCCCAGAGAGGCTAGTAATGGAAAGAAGTGTGCCTATTTCTGAGACTAGCTTGGCATCAGAGCTTCAAAATCTTTTCATTAAGATACCTTTGCTCCAAGCCATCAAATAGATCCCTATTTGTACCGAGATTATTAAGGAACTTTGTCTCAAGTAACCTGGGAGGAAGATATTGGAACCCCAAACCATTCAATTTGTTGGTAGAGCAGCAGAGTTGATGACGGGATGTGTGTCTATGGAAAAATATACTGATCCCGAAAACCCTGTTGTCTTAGTTCATATTGGTAATGTCCTTGTCTCTAATGTTCTTATAAACCTGGGAGCAACCATTATTGTCATGACTAAGGAAACCATGGATCAACTTTGGTTATCTCATCTTTTCCCTACTCCCATTGTGCCTGAATTAGCAGATAGATCTAAAATTAGGCAAGAAAGAGTATTGGACAATGTGATCATCTCGTTAGATTCTTGGGAATATCCTATTGATTTCATTGTGCTTCATCCAAAGAACCCAATAGGAGGACATCCCTTGATCTTGGGTCGACCATGGCTTGCTACAGTTGATGGATATATTGGATGTCACTTCGGTGATATGTATATTTCGCATGGAGATTCTAGGAAGAAAGTTACCTTATACTCCTACCAGATCCATTCAGGACCTTCGAGATACTTTATGGTTGGATCAGAGAAGTGATGAGGAGACTCAGCCCATTTCCTTTATCCATCAGCATGCTGGGTCTTCACAAGAAGATGAGATTTAATATTTCCTGAATAATCTAGACACTATGCCTAATTTTTAGCTATTGAGCAAGATTTTCAGCCTAGATTTTCAAGATAACCATGATTCTCATTCTTCTATACCATTGCATTTGACCACCCCATTGAGTGCTACTGAGCCTAATACTACTCTTGTTGAGATTAGCCTTGGTAAATCCTTGTATATCAGTTTAGATTTGGACTCATCTCAGCGAGAGAAACTTGTGAATTTGTTGCAAAACCATTTTAGTGCCTTTGCATGGGGCTATGAATATATGAAGGGTATTCCCCTTTAAACTTGTACACATCATATCTATATTTAGGAAGGAGCCTAACTTGTCTGACAACCCAAAAGGCGAATGAATCCAGCTCTAAGACATATTGTGAAGGAAGAAGTACAGAAACTCTTGGATGCTTGTTTTATCTATCCTATTTCCGATAGTTAGCGGGTCTCTCCATTAGTGATAGTACCTAAGAAAGATGGAAGATGGCGTATTTTTATTGATTATCGAGAATTAAATAAAGCCACTATCAAATATTACTTCCCTCTCCCTTTCATTGACCAGTTGCTTGATACCCTTGCAGGAAAGAAATATTTTTCCTTTTTGGATGGCTTCAGTGGTTATAACTAGATATAGATTGCACCCAAAGATCAGGATAAAACTAATTTTACATGTCCATGGGGTACATTTTCTTATAGAGTGCTCCCCTTTGGTTTATGTAATGCCCCGACTAGCTTTCAAAGGGAAATGCTAGCCATTTTTGCTAGTCTAGAATTTGTATAAATTTATATGGATGGCTTTTTTGTGTTTGGTGATTCTTTTCAGGAAGCTCTCGAAAATCTGGAAAAACTACTTCTTCATTTTTAGGAAGCCCATCTTGCCTTGAGTGACAAGAAATGTAGATTAATGTGCAAAGAAGGAGTGGTACTTGGCCATTTGATTTATAGTAAAGCTATCCAGGTTGATCTAGCAAAGATCGAAATCATTTTGCATCTTCCTACACCCAAAACTCAAAGGGAAGTAAGAGGTTTTTTAGGACATGCTGGTTACTATAGGAGATTCATTGAAATTTTTTCTAAGATAGTTGCCCCTCTTTTTTGACTTCTAGCTAAGAATACTGAATTTTCTTGGACCACAGCTTGCGAACAATGTTTTGAAATATTGAAGGAAAAGTTAGTACATGCACCAGTTTTAAGAGGTCCTAACTAGTCCCTGCCTTTTCATATTTCATTTGATGCTTCAGATTTGGCTATTGGTGCAACTTTAGGACAAGAGGAAAATAAACAATCCTATGCTATTTATTATATTAATAAGAATTTTTCTTCCGCTGAATTAGATTGTATAGTTACAGAGAAAGAGTTTTTAGCTGTAATTTTTGTAATTAATAAGTTCAGGCACTATATTAGAGGATATGAAGTATTTGTACACACTGATCATTCTGCGATTAAATATTTGATGAATAAACCATTAACTAGTGGTAGAGTGACTTAGTGGTTACAATTGTTGTAGGAATTTAATATTACTATTGTTGATAGACCAGGAAAATGTAATGTTGTAGTAGATTTTCTTTCTAGATTAGATAATCCTGGTGAAGCAACTCCTATTAATGATGATTTTCCAAATGAACATATTTTCTCTATGTCAATAGATTCCCCATGGTTTGCTAACATTTCTAATTACTTGGTTACTGGGCAAACACCACCCCACTTGTTCGCTCGTGAAAAGCGGAGTATTGTTTAGAAAAGTGATGCATATTCCTGGATTCAAGGAGATCTCTTTTACACTGGTATATATCTAATTATCTGTAGGTGTGTAAGAGAGGAGGAAGTGTTTGACATATTGAAATCTGCTCATGATGAACCTTGCGGAGGCCACTTCCCTGATAAGCGGACTGCATATAAAGTATTGTGTGCTGGTTACTTTTGGTCGTCCTTGTTTAACGATGCCAAACAGTATGTCAAGCATTGTGATAGCTGTTAGTGAATGGGCCAGCCTAATCAAACCAATGAAATGCCTTTATGCCCCCAAGTTATGATTGAGCCATTTTAAAAATGGACTATTGATTTTATAGGGCCAATAATACAACATCATTAAGTAAAAAGAAAATCTTGGTTTGTACAGATTTTGTTATGAAATGGGTAGAAGCTAAAGTTGTTTCTTTTGCTTCAGAAAATGTTGTTGTTAATTTTCTTTTTACTCAAACCTTTACTAGATTTGGTGTGCCTAGAGAAATTGTTTCTGACAATGGTCTGCGGTTTATTTTTAATCTATTATAGGGAGTGATGGAGCAATATAAGATCCAACATAGGAAACCACACCCTATCACCCGCAAGCAAATGGTCAGGTGGAATACACGAACAAAGTGATCGAGTCCATTTTGACAAAGATAGTAAATATGCATCTGAAGGACTGGGCTAAATGATTACTAGAGGATTTGTGGGCATATAGAACCACTTGGAGAAATAGCATGGGGCATACACCATATGATCTAGTATATGGAAAATAGGTTCTGTTACCAATTGAATTCCATATCAAAACTTTCAGAACTGTAGTTCAGTTAGGACTAGATCTCTCCGAGGCACAACAACATCGTCTTATCCAATCAAATGAGTTAGATGAATTTTTAGAGATGTTGTTCAATAGAACATACTAATTCAACAACAACATAAAAGGTTGCATGACAAGTCTATTCAGAAAAAGCAATTCCAACCAGGTGATTGGGTGCTCTTTTATGATTCTAGATTTAAAATCTTTAAAGTGAAATTTCATACACGTTGGATGGGACCTTATGAAGTGATCTGAGTATTTGAGGATGGAGTAGTAGAAGTTAAAACTATTGATGGAAAAAATTCAGTATTCTTGGTAAATGGACATAGGTTAAAGAAGTATTTTCAGCCACCTACAAGGAAATATTTTACAAAACAAGTCCAGCAACAATTTGGGACAGTAGTGGTGAATGGTAATACCAACCTTTTGAAAACATGAATTCTCTTTCTTCTTAAAAATAAAAATAATATAAAAATAAGAAAAAATATTTTTCTGTAATTATGAAAATCAGTTCGCTGACATGATTGCAGAAGTTTCAACCTGAAAACTAGCTTGCTGGCAGGAAGATAAAGAATTTCTAATAAAAAGAAAATGTTGCTTAATCTTTAGATATGACAGCGACCACTAAGTAAAATCAGGTTTAGCAGAACCAACCTTTATACAGTTGGAGTAGTTAGCACGGATATTTTTACTCAAGTAATGCTTAATTTTCACTGCATTTATTTTTTCTTGCACCAATGCTGGCAGACCTTCCATAAAATTTTATGCCTTTCTTCATATTCCACTTTCGTAATATTCCCTCAGTTTTCTTCTTCAATCCCAGAATGATTAACCTTCCTAAATTCTTCTAAATTTACCCTGCCCGCTATGAAGAAATCCCACTTACCCTTGAAATTTTTTCCCTATCCCTTTTTTGTTTATTCCCTCTTTTGGTACTATTCCTAGAATCCCTGTAACATAATTCCTTCCCATTCTGAAATTTCCATTTTACCACTTCTTTATTCCCTCGTGAATTTATTGTAGGATCTCGTGCAAAAAGAGAAAAAGGATATGCTCTGAAGCATGAAGAAAGGGTGAAGCAAATTTCCAGTGTAACTTGAGGAAGTCATGTGAAAATCCAACCTATTTTATTTAAATTCTCTATTTTTAGATATTATGCTTGCACTAGTGCAAGCATGTTTTCCTATATGATAAAGTAAGCAGAATGGTACCATCATAATAGTATAATTTAAGCGGTGCATGCAGATCAGGGCAAGCATGTACCCTATCAAAAACATAGTACAAGTTATTTTTTCCATAGCATACGACATAGGAAAGTGGTCATCATGAAAATTTATATGAAGTCCTTTCACTTAGCTGACGAGTACTTATGCTATCATACTAACTAGGAGAAAATTATTTAAACTTCAAGGTGTTTTAAATTAGAAATCATGATCATTTTTTAATGAAAGCTAAGTTCTTGTTTTGAATTATGAAGGAATGTAGAAATGTTTTAATTATTGCTTGGACATAATTACCCCTCTCCACCATAATCCTAAATGTACTTCACTCGTAATGATTACCTCACCTATCTGTTAAAACGCCACCTCAAGTACCAATCCGTCCTAACCTCAACGTTTTCATGCATCTGCGATGAATGAACGGGTGATAAGGTGGAAAGGATGGTGGATAGTTGGATCTCGTTATAAGAACTGATTTCCCTGGTATTGCATGTAGAATTCTTAAATGTTCATAGTCGTTAAGCAGCGATGCCGCCTGTTCGGAACAAACCCTCATCTCTTAGTAAGGTAGAGCAGACTACCAAGTATCGCAATAGTCTTGCACTATTGCGAAACTAGGGTTTTCTTCCGTTCTTGCAGAAGTTTGATGGACACGATAAAGAAGTGGCTTTATAGTTTGCCAGGAATTTCAAAAATGGTCGAGTGAAAATTGGGCCTCTCAAATTTAAAGTCACAGAAGATTTGATAGTAGCAGCGATGGGCTTGGAGAACATTGGTGAACAGTGGTTTAGAAATCAAAAGATAGAAAGGAAGCGATGATAGTGTTTCATCGTCGAAAAAATGATAGAGGTAGAATGGAAGGTAGGAGTTTTGCGCAATACCCTGCTGGGTCAGTGGAAAGACCTTTTTTTTATACTATAGAAGTTTGTGACCTACGAGGAAAGATACACCCGCACCTTGGTATATCATTTTAAAATGCTGCAACATTTTGAAGTCGGTCGGCACGTCAGGTGGAGGATGAATTTCCCCTATTTTCTGCTCAAGAGCTTGGAGAAAATGGCTAAAAGTGTGTAGGATGGATGATAGAACAGGATGACACAAGGCTATATCACCATGGCTTGATAAAAATCTTGGTCACTGAGATAGCCAGAAGTTAAAGGTGTGACATGGGAGGCACTATTAAAATAGTTGCACAAAGAGACAGCTACTGGAAAGGAGACAAAGGATCCCGCCAGCACAAGCAAGGGCCCAAGTAAAAATGAAAAAGGGAGTCCTTATTGCACTAGCGCAAAAAGGAAATGATATGAAAAAGTAGAAAAGGCTCCATCTTCAAATAAGAAGACAACTATCGCACCAGTTGAAGAGACCACTTCTACGCCACCAGCACAGAACCAGACTCCCGAAAATGACAACCTTGTTATAGACATATTTTGGCACTTCAACCCCAATCTTATATATCGATAAACTAGGGATCTTTAACCCCTAAAAGTGTTGTTTCATACCCTAAAGGATCATCGTCAACTGATTACATCATTCCCCAGAAGTTCCACCTGAAAATCCACTCAGAACTGGCCAAAACTGGACCATACGGACTGCTCCACTACGAGGGTGCGATGCATACTGACTCCTGCACTAGCTAGCTATGATGCATACTGAAGAGGCCTCCTATATGGTGTGATGAGAAAGAATGGACAAATGTCTGAGACAGTTTGCTAAGTGGATGCTCATGGAATATTCTAGAAACTTTTCCTATGACACTTGCCTCTCTAAATTCGCCCAGGGATGAGTAAGAGATCCAAGAAATCTCCAAGTGGAACCAACAACAACAAGTGGAATGACACTAATAAAAAACCCAGAGATGACTCACACCCTTGCACACATCTATAAATGGATTGCTCATCTGAGAGACTAGGAGGCTGGAATTTTGTAATTTGCAAGGAAGTGCTGATAGTTTGTCTTTGAGAAGGAGCATTGTATTGTTGGGTGATCTTGATTTTCATGAGGTGAAGAGGGCTTTGATGCTGGGAGGATGATGCTGGATCAGACAGCTCGGCTGTAATTCATCCTTCATATTTAATAAAGTTATTTGAGTTTTCCTCCATACAATCATGTATTTGTGAATTTTGTTATTTGTGCATGCCATTGTATGTTCATTGTATTTTTGATTCTGCAATACTTATGATATAATAGATCAAGATGCTTTGATGGTGTTTTGTTACTTTGTCTCTACAGGTATCTCTAAGCGGGATAAGTAGGAGAGGAGTTACAAGCTATGTCGAGAGGGAGAGAGATCAAGCAAGGAGTTAATTGGAAGATCAAGGTTGGCTCCTTTGCCTCTCTCTCTTATCTATTATACATAGTGGAAATCGCAAATTGCTTTGATTGTTTGTTTCTAGGATAGCTGCCAATCCTAGAGGGCTAGCAGATCGAAACGACACTAGTTTTCCTAGAAACAAAATGGTGACTCCATTGGGGATCCAAAATATGATTGTTTGTTATTGTTGTTTACTTTATAAACTATAGATGGATCCTGAAGTTAGCCAGATAGCCTTTGAACTGCTCTTTCTTTGCAAATGCATAGTAGATGAATGTTGCTTCAGATAATCTTTGGTTTAGTTTATGAATTGAACATCTGACTTACAAGCATTCTAGATGCCCTTGTGGTAGCTTAGTAACCTCCCAAGATCATTCCTTTGTACTTTTCTCTTTACTTTCCATCATAGCTCAGCTTAAATCGTTGAAATCAGCGGCAAATTTGAGCCAAAACCCACCTCAGGTGCGCTCCTTGGCCCATCACATTGTCTGTCATTGTCAACCAGTATGCATCGCACTTCCTAATCCTGAAAAGTGTGATTCAAACTTGTTTCTGTGAAGCCCAGGTGAGATGACTGACTGAGCCTATTTCCCTCCTTGAAATTTGGGTTTTTTATCTTTGTTTTCAGTTCTGTTTAGTTGATTTTCTGCTTATGAACAATACCTCATTACTGAAGCCTGCTTGCATTACATAGACCAACCTCCATTGATTAGGATTAGTAAATGTTTTTATGTATTTGTCCATCATTTACAATCCTTTGTCGAAAAGTTGCTTAAATCGATCTATCGTTTTGGTACAAAAGTGTCGTAATTGTCATTTTGTGTCAAAAAGAGAAGTGTTGTCAAGTCTCCCTTCTCTGAATAGTCGATTGAAATTTTTGTCGTGTATTTGATTTGATTTGTTGTTATTCAAAGTGTCAAAAGTGCTTTCTATTAGAAATTGAAAAGTTTCATTCAGTCTTCCTTTTTATTTTGGAAAAGAAATTGTCGAAATGTCGCTTTGAGTGAAATATTTTAGGTCTATACTTAGTTTTCCTTTTTGGCATTTCTCACATTAAGGGAACGAAAAAAAAAAATACATGAATTTTGCATTTGCATTTATCTTGTGTGTGAAAAATGATTTATGAAAGTGCATTTAGAGTGTTCTCTTTGCTCTTGGTTTGAAAGAATTGTAATTTTCCTTCCCTAGTAGTTAGGATTTTCATTGATCAAAATAAACAACAATTGCTTATCATCGTAGATTGCATTTTTAGGAATTTCAAATCGACATCGCGTGGTGAGCCATTGAAAGACAAACTTTTAAATAATAACAACTCTAAAAGAAATCTCAATGAACCTAACAACGCTTTGGAACCTAACACAACACACCTAGAGGTCTAGGCTAGAGACATGTTCCAGCGTCGTAAATTCTAGTAACTATCGTTTCCGTTGAAGGTTGGGTGATTCCTCCTCTTTGATATGAAAAGTGCTAGCATGGACTTTTGATCCCCTTACCATTGAGTATATATTGGTAAACCACAATAGGCTTACATCCTTTATCCATAGGAAGCCATGTTTGCAGCCCTATCGATCGCAATGCACTGAACACAACATTCAAGAAGATTGACTACTGTACATAATTCCTTGGTAATTTCTCTTTAATTTATCACCAAGGTGTATATTGCAGTTTTGCAATTGGTTTGGTAATCCCTCTTTCTAGATTTCCAGAGTAGTCACTTTCGTTCCATTTTTACTCCTTAAAAGAAAAGGTCCATCTGAGCACTTGTCACTTCAGGCTCATTAAAAATTAAAGGGGACTAGATTCATCTTTAGCTTTTTCTCAACTCTTAAAAATTGAAAAAGCAAAGTTGTGTCAAAGCGTCATTAAAATTTATTTAATTCGGAATAACATCCCTGTTCCTTTTTTGATCTTAGGTTTAGATATATGGAGACAAATCCAGGAACCACCAATCAAGGAATCCCTTTTGAGGGGAATCCTAGTCCATTTTCTTCTTTTTGGAAATGTTGGTGCTTCATATATGGCTACATTGTCCCTTTCGGGAATCACAATTGACATGCCAGTATGGCTATTCTCAACCTTTGTCGTTCAAAATACTGTGATTCCTCAGCAATCGAATCAGCAACCAGTTGATACTGAAGTTGACCTTCACCTTCTTCTTCACTTGTTTCTCCCTCCCCTTCTCCCTCTTCGCTTGGTGAAAATAGTTATGCTAGTAACCAGGTGATTGAGAAGAAGAAGAAAGGGAAGGAGAAGAAGAAGAAGTCATTTAAGCAAGGGGAAACCATGCAACATCTAGTGAAAATCCACACACTAAGCTTTTCAAACCCAAAGGTCCATCCATAATTTGTAGAGGAGACCATCTTCACCGATAATGTCCATGCATTCCTCGGATCTTGAGGGAATGGTCCCCCCGTTTGCACCAAACGATGTCATCAACCTCTGGTGATCACGTTGACAGTATACCATCAACTAGTAATAATGGGCAGAAAAGAAAGGTCCAAATTCCATGTAAGTTATGTGAAGGGGACCATACCCTTCCCCGTTGTCCCTTTTTGGATGAAGCCAAAGGATTTTTGCATAACTACCCTGCTTCACCGCAACAACTTCCACCTAGATATAGGAAACTGTTTCCAAGTCCTTTACTAGTTGAAAATATTACTGGTGTAACTCAATCCTCGGTCGAAACACCTATCGTTAAAAGTGAATATTTTGAGTCCATACTGGACCAAAGTCAACAAGTCGAGATGGTAGTCAACCCAGTTTTACCTTCAGAAGATCATACCCTTCCCAAAGAGAGTGAGAATGATATTGTTCAAATTCTTTTTATCACTTCAGAGTTCAATGAACTTGGGGGTAATCTGCCTGTTCCTCTACAATAGGAAAAGAGTCCCCCAGTTCCCACTACTCAAGGGGTTAATTTAACTGTCTATTCGGTACCCCCCAAGTAGTCTAGTCACTTCCTTTGATTGTAATCAACTAGCAAGATCTCGCCTTCCTTCTAATGTACCATTCTGAATCATAGTACAAGTTCACAAAATGATCGTGTCTGGCACTATCATAGATGAAGGGGAATTAGTGAGTATCATTTCCTCAACTACTTGGAAAGCGCTTGGTTCACCATTGCTTATGCCTGTCATATAGAATCTGTTAGGCTTCAACAAAGGAACCAGTAGACCATTAGGGAGCCTTCTTAAATTACCCATAACTTTAAGAAGGAAAACTGTTCACTTGAACGTGATGGTAGTCCAAGGACCGTTAGATTATAATCTACTCCTTGGAAATGACTGTGTTTATAACATGGAAGTTATTATTTCAACACTCATTCGAGTGATGTGTTTCCCACATGAAGGCAAAATTATCACTGTTGACCAGCTTTCATTCCCTGGTTCAAGCATAGCTCCAAGTCGGTCATCATTCCTAAATGGTCCTTTTGGATCGAGAACATCTCTTCAATCTTCATTCCATCCACCTAATTGTTGGGAGTAGTCCGGTGAATGTAACGAAGCTTGGGGGCATGCACCCTTGTCTATTTTGAGATGAACATAGCTGAAAAGATAATTTCCCTTGTAGGTTATGTGATTGGAAGTGCCACGTTCACCTTTTTCCACTATGTGGACGAAGCCATGGAAGTGTTTTGCTACTATGTTTTCCAAGGAAGTGTTTTGTCTAACCGCTAACAAAAACCATCCTGCTTAACCACAGTGATTTCCATATGGTTACTAAGAGACTCTCCTTTTCATCATGCTGGCAGCATGCAACTTTTTCTTAATTTCATTTTCTAGCATTTTAGATTTTTAGCTTCTTAGGTTAGGTGATTGGTCTAACACACCATTCACCTTTGTCTGCTCTATGGATGAAGCAAACAAAGTGTTTTGTCTAATTGTTGATGAAACCATCCTACCTAACCTCAGTAGTTCCTTAGCTTCCTAGTTTTTCTAGCTTTTTAGTTTTGTCATTTCTAGCTTACATAAAAAGAAAACTAAAAAACTGAGCATGTTGTCACATGGTTTAAGCTCGTTAAAGAATAAACCTACCAATGAGCAATGTTATCGCATGGTTAAAGCTCATTAAAAAATAAACCTACCATTGAGCATAGTTCCCCACAGTTCAAGCTCGTTAAAAAATGAATCCACCTTCGGTAAATAACCTTTGTGATTGCCCTACTATCAACCTTTTGAGCCTTGATTGTGTTCCTGCCATCATCTCCATCCTTTTGGCTGATCATACGCTTCCACTAGACTATTTATCCTTTTGAGGAATAACTGCAATGAGTGGTCATGTTAGCCAATCTCTTCACATCACCATGTTTTAAGAAGTTCCAAGCTTACCCGAAACCAGTTGCTATCATAAACACCACTCGTTCCTCAAAAATGAGTCTCCTTTAAAATCTTTTCAGACTCGTTAAATATGAAACAATTGTTGAGCTATTGGCTTTTCTAGCTTGTTAAAGTAATTGAAATGTCATCCCTCCTCTATATTTTAATATTTTTTGGACCTGAGGGATTATCTCACAGGAAAGTTCGAGCACTTGTCTTTTCGGCTCGTTAAAGTGATCAAAAAGTCATCCCTTTGGTATTATTTTATCCTTTTTCAGACTTCAGGGATTATGCTACGAAAAAGAACTGCTAGAGTTTCTTTTTGTTCCATTTAAAACTCACTAAACATGAAAAGGACTGAGTTGTCTTTGTCATTAAACTCATTAAAACAATCGCGACAAACTTGTCCATCTAGACAAGAACGAGTTTCATTGTTGCTAGAATCACTAAAATTTAGCGACAAGTTTGCCCGAAGGGAAAATTATAGAAAAAGCATATGTTATCCTCCTCAAGCTTAACAAAAATAAAGAGGTACTGGTCAGCAATGACTGTGGAAAAAGGGAAAAAAACTTGAAGAATTTTATGGTAGCAGGTCACTCTTGAACATGACACTTTCATTCCATCACCTTGATTGAGTCGGGTTGGGTTATTCTGTTCACCGATCATTTCACCATTGGTATTCCGCACCATCCATCTGTTGGGGTTAACGCTACCAATCCATCTCAGTGTCACCGATATGTTCAAGAGAGGTCATTCAGTTGAGAAACCACCATCTAGTTAATGCCTCATCCACTGCAATACCCTCACCCTCCATTTTTCATGACCGCCATTCCTAAACCTAGTTTGTTAGATCATTTTCACCTCTGGAAAATCATTTGCTTTGTTTCATGTCGTAGATGTGGGATACATTAAGGCCCTCCTACGACAGGTCACTTCTTGTCGACATCAACTCATTATCCAAGAAGTTGACCTAGAAACAACACTTTCAGTACTTTGAAGCTTGCATGCCTCAATGGCAAGTTTCTCACTTTCGGCAACAGGTTGACATCACTGGCCTTCATGTTCAAGAGAAGTCATTCAGTTGAGAAACCACCATCTAGTTAATGCCTCATCCACTGCAATACCCTCACCCTCCATGTTTCACGACTGCCATTCCTGAACCTAGTGTTGTTAGATCATTTTCACCTCCAAAAAATCATTTGCTTTGTTTCATGTCCTAGATGTGGGATACATTAAGGCCCTCCTACAACAGGTCACTTCTTGTCGACATCAACTCATTATCCAAGAAGTTGACCTAGAAACAACCCTTTCAGTAGTTTGAAGCTTGCATGCCTCAATGGCAAGTTTCTCACTTCCGACAACAGGTTGACATCACAGTCAACATACACTATCCATGATGTACATGATGAAGTCATAGCATTAACACGTTATTATGTAGCCGTAGAGAGACTGATATAGTATACGTATGTATACATAACGCAATCATAGCACTAACATGAACGTTTTTATAGTATACACATTATTAACGAATGGGCCGCTGTAATGACCTAAAGGAGTACTAATATAATGCACACGCACACAGTTCATGGTGACAATACATCTCAGTAATATATATATATATATATATATATATATATGTACGCAGGCATACAATGTAATGAAATCCAATGCAGGTCAAGATCCAGCCTATGAAACACACAGGTTAATAGAAGCCGCATTGACAACGTAATGGCACACAGGTTCATTTAATGTAATGGAAGCCACAGTAAATTATGGAAGCTACTGAGGCATGCAAGCAATGGCAATATATATATATATATATATATACAGGCAATGGAGATACAATGCAGCATCATGGCATTACACGCTATCATACAGTGCAACAATATTACACATTGTTTACCTGCAAAGCAATCAGCTCAATGCATAGTCAAGGTGACACACAGTTCACATGTTGTCATGGAAAGATATAATATGACGTTAATAATGACACACAGCTCATACATAGGAAACCTGATACGCTATGTTGAAACCCTATAACAGTAAAGGGTAACTATGAAGCCGCAGTCATAAACGGATCCACATTTCCATATGGTATAAATCTAAGATCTAGATCATAGATGTGGGATACATTAAGGCACTCCTACGACAGGTCACTTCTTGTCGACATCAACTCATTATCCAAGAAGTTGACCTAGAAACAACCCTTTCAGTACTTTGAAGCTTGGATGCCTCAATGGCAAGTTTCTCACTTCCGGCAACAGGTTGACATCACTCACCTTCATGTTCAAGAGAAGTCATTCATTTGAGAAACCACCATCTAGTTACTGCCTCATCCACTGCAATACCCTCACCCTCCATTTTTCATGACCGCCATTCTTGAACCTAGTGTTGTTAGATCATTTTCACCTCCAAAAAATCATTTGATTTGTTTCATGTCATAGATGTGGGATAGATTAAGGCCCTCCTACGATAGGTCACTTCTTGTCGACATCAATTCATTATCCAAGAAGTTTACCTAGAAACAACCCTTTCAGTACTTTGAAGCTTGCATGCCTCAATGGAAATTTTCTCACTTCCGGAAACAGGTTGACATCACAGTCAACATACGCTATCCATGATGTACATGATGAGGAACGCAAAGTCTGATATAGTATACGTATGTATACATAACGCAATCATAGCACTAACATGAATGTTGTTATAGTATACGCATTATTAACGAATGGGTTGCTGTAATAACTTGAAGGAGTAGTAATATAATGCACATGCATACAGTTCATGGTGACAATACATATATATATATATATTATTAAATTATATATATATATATATATATATATATATATATTTATATATATATATATATATATATATATATATATATATATCTTGTGTGTGTGTGTCTGTGTGTCTGTGTGTTGTGTATGTGTGTACGCAGGCATACAACTTAATGAAATCCAATGCAGGTCAAGATCAAGCCTATGAAAAACGTAGGGTTAATAGAAGCCGCATTGAAAATGTAATGGCACGCAGTTCATTTAACATAATGGAAGCCGCCAAGTAAATTATGGAAGCTGCTTAAAGCATGCAAGCAATGGAAATATATAATAATATATATATATATATATAATAAATATATATAATATATAATATATATATATATATATATATATATATATATATATAGATATAGATTATATATATACAAGCAATGGAGATACAATACAACATCATGGCATTACACGTTGTCATACAGTGCGGCAATATTACACACTATTTACATGCACAACAATGAGCTCAATGCACAGTCAAGGTGACACACAATTCAGACATTGTGCGGTAGTCTTTCAACCGCTCTTGGCGAGGTGCGGCACCACCAAACACTTTCTTTTCACCAATACTTATGTTCGTGGACAACGCCTAACCACTTATTCCTACTTAGTTTGTGATTCTCAACCAAGTATTATTTCTTTATCCTTTATACCAATGAACACCCATACACATTCATTATCAACAGCAATTATAAATGATGAACACAATTGCACAGTATAAAGGGAGGGGCAACTCCCTGAATAATGAGTCTGCCCAACAATATATTATACAACAGTTTACAATGTACAAGTATACTTGGAAATCCCAAGTTTCATACTTAGTCAATTTTACAATCCAAGGCAAAACTCAGTTGCCTAGCTCGTCGGAACCTCCGCACGGTCGCTGCATGACTCACCAACGCTTCGTTCACCTTATCGCAAGATCGTGTTGTTTGCCCAACTCAGACAAACCTCCAAGTCACAACACATGGGCGCCTCCAACTGAGACACACCTCCCTCCACAATCTCAACACTCCACCAAGTCACCATGCACACTTGCACGACGAGCGGACGCCCACACGAGTAGCCAAGACACCCGTGCCAAGTCGTCGCACAACCCTTTGCACAAATCGGGAGCCACACCTGTGCACGCCACAACTGTCCGTCTGGCGCCACACACCCGTGCACGCTGCAACCGTTCGTCGGGCGCCAGACACCCGTGCACGCCACAACCCAACCGTCGGGCGCTCCTGCCCGCACCTTCACCCACAACCACGCCTCACCATGCAGCCCTGCGCAAGAATGGGTGCATACTAAATCTACGCCATCCCTTAGACTTGCACACTATAACTGCGCACTACCTTGTTGAGCGAATGATGTATAGTGATTGAGTTGATTGCAAATGAGAGCCAACACTCTACAATATATATGCATTGAAGGGTAGGTCATGGCTTGCCCAGCCAACCTCACCCACGCCCTTGCTCCTTCACAAAAGCCCCCAAAGTATCATGTCGGCCTCCATACAAGTTTACACCATGCCCCACGCATATAAACATGCTTGCTTCCTCTCCTTATGCGCATTATCCATCGCACACTTGAAGAGAGCTCGCATTTCCATCCGTCGCACTTCATGCCGGAGCTGCAGGTCATTACATCCTCCTCCACCTGAAGTCGTTGTCATCCTCAAAAACATACCATCCTTGTAGCCATCCACCAAGATCATCATCAATGTCGGTCTCATCCTCGGTCCATGATGTCAACTCCTCGACATACTGCAAACATCCCTACAACATATGTAGAACTACCATCTCCACCATGTGTCATCCTCATCCTGTGAACTATCCTCCTCGCCTGCCTGATGCTAACATCTCTCCATGCCGAACACCATCTTAGATCAACCTGATATTGACATATCTCTACACACTTCCGGACCCCATGTCTGAACTATTTGGGTAGCTAATCCAACTATCATGCTCAAGCCATGAGAGTGAACATCCTTATGCCTTCACCAGTCTATCTTGGATTCTTGCCACATCTCGGACTCACCAAGAATCTCACCACCATGCTCAGGTCCATGGAAACTCCATCCCATCTGCAACATGTCATGATGCTTGATGCCAAGCCATCCCTACACCATCTATCATACCTGCTCAACATGTTTTAAAGGACTCACTGCCATGAGTAGCTAACAATGAGCTCCATCTTCTTTTCCATCTAAGAATATGTGGAGGGAGTAGAGCCTGAAGGCTCACCCTCACTAATCATCTCAATCCATCTGTCAGGATCCTCAATCTCCATGTTTTGTAGGTAAGTGATCTGATCCTCCTCTCGGACATTCGGCCTCACATATGCCCAATCATCATCATCATCATCCTTCACTGCTTCTAGCCTTCTTGACAAATCCAAGATACTATCTGAAAGAGTCCTGATGACTAATGACTACTCGGTAAGCTTTGTCTCAACCATGGACAACTGCTTACTCATATCTTCCATCTGCTTCTCGTCCTCCATTTGCATCACTGCCAACTTACAATCAGGTCTTGTCACTCCAATGGTAGGCACACCAATGGGTACATCTTCCCTTCCATCATAAATGTAAAACTTTTTCAAATATGGAACAATCATAGCATCAAACTCTTTCATGAATTCCATTCCTAGCACAACCTCATAGTCATATATCTGCACTATAGTGAAGTCGACCTTCCCTGTCCACTCACCAAGTGTTGTGTCCACCTTTTTAGCTACACCAAGAACTTCATCTGGAGGAGAATTCACTGTCTTCAGTTGTGCCTTGATCGGTACAAATTTCATCCCAATCATTCTCGCAATATCTTCTCCCATGAAGTTGTGAGAGGCCCCACTATCCACCATAGTGAGTACATCAGCATCTCCAACCTTCATTCGAACATACTCCAACTTATTCCTCTCAGGATCTCTCCGAGAGATCACCTCTATAGCAGCAACAGCACCAAGTATCTGCATCATCCCCACATAAGCTTCTTCATTCTTCACATTAGATTGTCCAATCGCAGCCACTTTCAGTTTAGAAGGGAAATTCTTCACCACATGTGGTCCCACACATCCCACACTTCAAGGCCTTCTTCGTCTTCGAATTATCATCCAATTTCGAAGCATCCTCTTTCTTATTCTCTTTCGTCTTGTTGGACTTCTTCTTCTTATCATCAGAAGTCTCATCATAATGCTCCACCAACTTGTCCACAGTAGCAAAAGCTTCTTCAAGTGTTCTAATCCTCTGCCTCTTCACTTCATTGCATGCCCAAGGCTTCAACCCAATAATGAAATTGAACACCTTGTCCTTCTCTGCCATGTCAGGAAGTTCTAGGACCTCACTTGCAATCTCCCGCTGATATGTCTGAAGGTTCCCTGTCTGCTTTATGAATTTTATCTTCATCCTTTCTTTCCACGTTTCATCTTGAGGACTAAAATGGGTCTTCAAAGCTTTCTTCATTTCATCCCACGAAGTAATGTCACCAGCACTGCCATTGGCAATCTGATCCATCCACCTTCACCACCACATCTTAGAATCCTTTTTCAAGAACTGAGCAGCTACCTTGACCTTCATCTCATCATCAGATAGACCCAATCATTCCAAGTATTTCTCCATGTCCCATAGAAAGTTGCCAAGAGTCTTTGCACTCATCATAAGATTCTGGTTCCTTGACTTTCACATGAGGCACTCCTCCACCTGAGTTATGCCTCACGGCCTTTTTCAACACCGCGATCTCATCTCTGACTTTGTTAAGAGATTTCTTCAAGTACACGATCTCTGCAAGACCCTCGTCCCTTGCTTCTTCAACCTCCTTGACCCTTACTTCAAGTTGTGTACACATAAGATCAGTGTACTCGTGTTGAGTTCGGAGTTCCTCGAGCTCTTCCTTCATCTTTGAATTGGCCTCTTGATCTTTCATGACCAAGTCCATCTTCTTATTCCAGTAAGCCTCTAAGGTCTCCATCCTTTCCAACACCTTTTCAATGAATCCAATAGTAGTGTCCTTCACACTGTGACTAGACCCAACCTGAGATTCAGGCATTGCTAACAACCTCCTTCTTCTTTGCAATCTAGTTTCAACCATACAACAACTTCACCAAGATGCCTACAACCCAAGTCCTTGATGTAACACTTATCAGGAAGTTTTCACCAATCTCTTTCACCTGCAAGTACCTATCACCACTGTCACTTCTTCACGAGCAACCCTACTCACAAGCTCCAACCGAGCTCTGATACCACTTGTCACGATAGTGCAGTGCGATCAGCACTTCATCTTCAACCTGGTCATCAGCCTTCTCTGATACCAACTGTCGCGATAGTCACTTCCTTTGATTGCAATCAACTAGCAAGAACTCGCCTTCCTTCTAATGTACCATTCCGAACCATAGTACAAGTTTACAAAATGATCGTGTCTAGCACTATCATAGATGAAGGGGAATTAGTGAGTATCCTTTCCTCAACTACTTCGAAAGCGCTTGGTTCACCATTTCTTATGCTTGTCATACAGAATCTGTCAGGCTTCAACAAAGGAACTAGTAGACCATTAGGGAGCCTTCTTAAATTACCCATAACTTTAAGAAGGAAAACTGTTCACTTGAATGTGATGGTAGTCCAAGGACCGTTAGATTATAATCTACTCCTTGGACATGACTATGTTTATAACATGGAAGTTATTATTTCAACACTTGTTCGAGTGATGTGTTTCCCACATGAAGGCAAAATTATCACTGTCGATCAGCTTTCATTCCCTGGTTCAAGCATAGCTCCAAGTCGATCATCATTCCTAAATGGTCCTTTTGCATCGAGAACATCTCTTCAATCTTCATTCCATCCACCTAATTGTTGGGAGTAGTCCGGTGAATGTAACGAAGCTTGGGGGCATGCACCCTTGTCTATTTTGAGATGAACACAGCTGAAAAGATAATTTTCCTTGTAGGTTATGTGATTGGAAGTGCCACATTCACCTTTGTCCACTATGTGGATGAAGCCATGGAAGTGTTTTCTCTAACCGTTGACAAAAACCATCCTGCTTAACCACAGTGATTTCCATATGGTTACTAAGAGACTCTCCTTTTCATCATGCTGGGAGCATGCAACCTTTTCTTAATTTCATTTTCTAGCCTTTTAGCTTTTTAGCTTCTTAGGTTAGGTGATTGGTCTAACACACCATTCACCTTTGTCTGCTCTATGGATGAAGCAAAGGAATTGTTTTGTCTAATTGTTGATGAAACCATCCTACCTAACCTCAGTAGTTCCTTAGCTTCCTAGTTTTTCTAGCTTTTTAGTTTTGTCATTTCTAGCTTACACAAAAAGAAAACTAAAAAATTGAGCATGTTGTCACATGGTTTAAGCTCGTTAAAAAATAAACCTACCAATGAGCAATGTTATCACATGGTTAAAGCTCGTTAAAAAATAAACCTACCACTGAGCATAGTTCCCCACAGTTCAATCTCGTTAAAAAATGAATCCACCTTCGGTAAATAACCTTTGTGATTGCCCTACTATCAGCCTTTTGAGCCTTGATTGTGTTCCTGCCATCATCTCCATTTTTTTGGCTGATCATACACTTCCGCTAGACTATTTATCCTTTTGAGGAACAACTGCAATGAGTTGTACTGTTAGCCAATCTCTTCACATCACCATGTTTTGAGAAGTTCCAAGCTTACCCCGAACCAGTTGCTACCATAAACACCACTCGTTCCTCAAAAATGAGTCTCCTTTAAAATCTTTTCAGACTCGTTAAATATGAAAAGATTGTCAAGCTATTGGCTTTTCTAGCTCGTTAAAGTAATTGAAATGTCATCCCTCCTCTATATTTTAATATTTTTTGGACCTGAGGGATTATCTCACAGGAAAGTTCGAGCACTTGTCTTTTCGGCTCGTTAAAGTGATCAAAAAATCATCCCTTTGGTATTATTTTATCCTTTTTCAGACTTAAGGGATTATGCTACGAAAAAGAACTGCTAGAGTTTCTTTTGCGTTCCATTTAAAACTCTCTAAACATGAAAAGGACTGATTTGTCTTTGTCATTAAACTCATTAAAATAATCGCGACAAACTTTTCCATATAGACAAGAACGAGTTTCACTGTTGCTAGAATCACTATAATTTAGCGACAGGTTTGCCCGAATGGAAAATTATAGAAAAAGCATATGTTATCCTCCTCAAGCTTAAAAAAAATAAAGAGGTACTGGTCAGCAATGATTGTGAAAAAAGGGAAAAAAACTTGAAGAATTTTATGGTAGCAGGTCATTCTTGAACATGACACTTTCATTCCATCACCTTGATTGAGTCGGGTTGGGTTATTCTGTTCACCGGTCATTTCACCATTGGTATTCCACACCATCCATCTGTTGGGGTTAACACTACCAATCCATCTCAGTGTCGCCGATATGTTCAAGAGAAGTCATTCAGTTGAGAAACCACCATCTAGTTAATGCCTCATCCACTGCAATACCCTCACCCTCCATTTTTCATGACTGCCATTCCTAAACCTAGTGTTGTTAGATCATTTTCACCTCCAGAAAATCATTTGCTTTGTTTCATGTGGTAGATGTGGGATACATTAAGGACCTCCTACGACAGGTCACTTCTTGTCGACATCAACTCATTATCCAAGAAGTTGACCTAGAAACAACCCTTTCAGTACTTTGAAGCTTGCATGCCTCAATGGCAAGTTTCTCACTTTCGGCAACAGGTTGACATCACTGGCCTTCATGTTCAAGAGAAGTCATTCAATTGAGAAACCACCATCTACTTAATGCCTCATCCACTGCAATACCCTCACCCTCCATGTTTCATGACCGCCATTCCTGAACCTAGTGTTGTTAGATCATTTTCACCTCCAGAAAATCATTTTCTTTGTTTCATGTCCTAGATGTGGGATACATTAGGGCCCTCCTACAACAGGTCACTTCTTGTCGACATCAACTCATTATCCAAGAATTTGACCTAGAAACAACCCTTTCAGTAGTTTGAAGCTTGCATGCCTCAATGGCAAGTTTCTCACTTCCGGCAACAGGTTGACATCACAGTCAACATACACTATCCATGATGTACATGATGAAGTCATAGCATTAACACATTGTTATGTAGCCGTAGAGAGACTGATATAGTATACGTATGTATACATAACGCAATCATAACACTAACATGAACGCTGTTATAGTATACACATTATTAACGAATGGGCCGTTGTAATAACCTAAAGGAGTAGTAATATAATGCACACACACACAGTTCATGGTGACAA
>APFE031047002.1:171842-262955 GCA_000404065.3 Pinus taeda | reverse complement strand
ATATATATATATATGTACGCAGGCATACAATGTAATGAAATCCAATGCAGGTCAAGATCCATCCTATGAAACACGCAGGTTAATAGAAGCCGCATTGACAACTTAATGGCACGCAGGTTCATTTATCGTAATGGAAGCCACAGTAAATTATGGAAGATGCTGAAGCATGCAAGCAATGGCAATATATATATATAATGGCATCATGGCATTACACGCTCTCATACAGTGCAACAATATTACACATTGTTTACCTGCAAAGCAATCAGCTCAATGCACAGTCAAGGTGACACACAGTTCACACGTTGTCATGGAAAGATCTAATATGATGTCAATAATGACACACAACTCATACGTAGGAAACCTAATACGCTATGTTGAAACCCTATAAGAGTAAAGGGTAACTATGAAGCCGCAGTCATAAACGGATCCACATTTCCATATGGTATAAATCTAAGATCTAGATCGTAGATGTGGGATACATTAAGGCCCTCCTACGACAGGTCACTTCTTGTCGACATCAACTCATTATCCAAGAAGTTGACCTAGAAACAACCCTTTCAGTACTTTGAAGCTTGCATGCCTCAATGGCAAGTTTCTCACTTCTGGCAACAGGTTGACATCACTGGCCTTCATGTTCAAGAGAAGTCATTCATTTGAGAAACCACCATCTAGTTACTGCCTCATCCACTGCAATACCCTCACCCTCCATTTTTCATGACCCCCATTCTTGAACCTAGTGTTGTTAGATCATTTTCACCTCCAAAAAATCATTAGATTTGTTTCATGTCATAGATGTGGGATACATTAACGCCCTCCTACGATAGGTCACTTCTTGTCGACATCAGTTCATTATCCAAGAAGTTGACCTAGAAACAACCCTTTCAGTACTTTGAAGCTTGCATGCCTCAATGGCAAGTTTCTCACTTCCACAACAGGTTGACATCACAGTCAACATACGCTATCCATGATGTACATGATGAGGAATGCAAAGTCTGATATAGTATACGTATGCAGTCATAGCATTAACACGTTGTTATGTAGCCGCAGAGAGACTGATATAGTATACGTCTGTATACATAATGCAATCATAGCACTAACATGAATGTTGTTATAGTATACGCATTATTAACGAATGGGCCGCTGTAATAACTTGAAGGAGTAGTAATATTATGCACATGCATGTAGTTCGTGGTGACAATACATCTCAGCAATATATATGTGTGTGTGTGTGTGTGTGTGTGTGTGTGTGTGTGTGTGTGTCTGTGTCTGTGTATGCAGGCACACAACTTAATGAAATCCAATGCAGGTCAAGATCTAGCCTATGAAACACGTAGGTTAACGGAAGCCGCATTGACAACGTAATGGCACGCAGGTTCATTTAACATAATGGAAGCCGCAGAAAATTATGGAAGCTGTTGAAGCATACAACAATGGCAATATATTATATATAAATATATATATATACTATATATTATATATATATAGACAGGCAATGGAGATACAATGCAACATCATAGCATTACACGTTGTCATACATGGCGGAAATATTACACATTGTTTACATGCACAACAATCAACTTAGTGCACAGTCAAGGTGACACACAATTCACACATTGTGCGGTAGTCTTTCAACCGCTCTTGGCAAGGTGCGGCACCACCAAACACTTTCTTTTCACCAATACTTATGTTCATGGACTACGTCTAACCACTTATTCCTACTTAGTCTATGATTCTCAACCAAGTATTATTTTTTTATCCTTTATACCAATGAACACCCACACACATTCATTATCAACAACAATTATAAATGATGAACACAATTTCACAGTATAAAGGGAGGGGCAACTCCCTGAATAATGAGTCTGCCCAACAATATATTATACAATAGTTTACAATGTACAAGTATACTTGGAAAGCCCAAGTTTCATACTTAGTCCATTTTACAATCCAAGGCAAAACTCAGTTGCCTAGCTCGTCGGCACCTCCGCACGGTCCCCGCACGACTCACCAACGCTTCGTTCACCTTGTCACACGATCGTGTTGTTTTCCCAACTCGGGCACACCTCCAAGTCACGACACATGGGCGCCTCCAACTGAGACACACCTCCGTCCACAATCTCAACACTCCACCAAGTCACCATGCACACTTGCACGACGGGCAGACGCTTACCCGAGTCGCCAAGACACCTGTGCCAAGTCGTCGCACAAACCTGCGCACAAACTGGGCACCACAACCGTCCGTATGGCACCACATACCCGTGCACGCTGCAACCATTCGTCGGGCGCCAGACATCCATGCACGCCACAACCCAACCGCCGGGCCTCCTACCCGCACCTTCACCCACAACCACGCCTCACCATGCAGCCCTGCCCAAGAATGGGCGCATACTAAATCTGCGCCTTCCCTTAGACTTGCGCACTACCTTGTTGAGCGAATGATGTAGAGTGATTGAGTTGATTGCAAATGAGAGCCAACACTCTACAATATATATGTGTTGAAGGGGCCGTCATGGCTTGCCCAGCCGACCTCACCCATGCCCTTGCTCCTTCGCAAAAGCCCCCAAAGTATCATGTCGGCCTCCATACAAGTTTACACCATGCCCCACACATATAAACATGCTTGCTTCCTCTCCTTATGTGCATTATCCATCGCACACTTGAAGAGAGCTCGCATTTCCAGTCGTCGCACTTCAAGCCAGAGCTGCAGGTCGTTACATCCTCCTCCACCTGAAGTTGTTGTCATCCTCAACAACATACCATCCTGGTAGCCATTCACCAAGATCATCATCAATTTCGGTCTCATCCTCGGTCCATGATGTCAACTCCTCCACATACTGCAAACATCCTTGCAACATATGTAGAACTACCATCTCCACCATGTGTCATCCTCATCCTGTGAACTGTCATCCTCGCCTACCTGATGCCAACATCTCTCCGTGCCAAACACCATCTCAGATCAACCTGATATCAACATATCTCTGCACACTTCCGGACCCTATGTCTGAACTAGTTGGGTAGCTAATCCAACTATCACGCTCAAGCCATGAGAGTGAACATCCTTATGCCTTCACCAGTCTATCTCGGATTCCTGCCACATCTCGTACTCACCAAGAATCTCACCACCATGCTCAGATCCATGGAAACTCCATCCCATCTACAACATGTCATGATGCTTGATGCTAAGCCATCCCTGCACCATCTGGCATACCTACTCAACCTGTTTTAAAGGACTCACTGCCATGAGTAGCTAACAATGAGCTCCATCTTCTTGTCCATCTAAGAAGATGTGGAGGGAGTAGAGCCTGAAGGCTCACCCTCACTAATCATCTCAATCCATCTGTCAGGATCCTCAATCTCCATCTTTTGTAGATAAGTGACCTGATCCTCCTCTCGGACATTCAACCTCATCATCATCATCATCATCATCATCATCATCCTTCACTGCTTCTAGCCTTCTTGACAAATCCAAGATACTATCTGAAAGAGTCCTGATGACTAATTACTGCTCGGTAAGCTTTGTCTCAACCATGGACAACTGCTTACTCATATCTTCCATCTTCTTCTCGTCCTCCATTTGCATCACTACCAACTTACAATCAGGTCTTGTCACTCCAATGGTAGGCACACCAATGGGTACATCCTCCCTTCCATCATAAATGTACAGCTTTTTCAAGTATGGAACAATCATAGCATCAAACTGTTTCATGAATTCCATTCCTAGCACAACCTCATAGTAATCTATCCACACTATAGTGAAGTCGACCTTCCCTGTCCACTCACTAAGTGTTGTGTCCACCTTTTTAGCTACACCAAGAACTTCATCTGGAGGAGAATTCACTGTCTTCATTTGTGCCTTGATCGGTACAAATTTCAGCCCAATCATTCTCGCAGTATCTTCTCCCATGAAGTTGTGAGAGGCCCCACTATCCACCACAGTGAGTACATCAGAATCTCCAACCTTCATTCGAACATACTCCAACTTATTCCTCTCAGGATCCCTCCGAGAGATCACCTCTGTAGCAGCAGGAGCACCAAGTATCTGCATCATCCCCACAGAAGCTTCTTCATTCTTCACATTAGATTGTGCAATCGCAGCCACTTTCGGTTTAGAAGGGCAATTCTTCACCGTATGTGGTCCCACACATCCCACACTTCAAGGCCTTCTTCGTCTTCGAATTATCATCCAATTTCGAAGCATCCTCTTTCTTATTCTCTTTTGGCTTGTTGGACTTCTTCTTCTTATCATCAGAAGTCTCATCATAATTCTCCACCAACTTATCCACAACAGCAAAATCTTCTTCAAGTGTTCTAATCCTTTTCCTCTTCACTTCATTGTGTGCCCAAGGCTTCAACCCAATAATGAAATTAAACACCTTGACCTTCTCTGCCATGTCAGGAAGTTCTAGGACTGCACTTGCAAACTCCCGCTGATATGTCTGAAGGTTTCCTGTCTACTTTATGAATTTTATCTTCATCCTTGCTTCCCACGTTTCATCTTGAGGACTAAAATGGGTCTTCAAAGCTTTCTTCATTTCACCCATGAGGTAATGTCACCAGCACTGCCATTGGCAATCTGATCCATCCCCCTTCACCACCACATCTTAGCATCCGTTTTCAAGAACTCAGCAGCTACCTTGACCTTCGTCTCATCATCAGATAGACCCAATCATTCCAAGTATTTCTCCATGTCCCATAGAAAGTTGCCAAGAGTCTTTGCACTCATTGTACCATCATAAGGTTCTGGTTCCTTGACTTTCACATGAGGCACTCCTCCACTTGAGTTATGCCTCACAGCCTTTTTCAACACCGCGATCTCATCTCTGGCTTCGTTAAGAGATTTCTTCAAGTACACGATCTCTGCAAGACCCTGGTCCCTTGCTTCTTCAACCTCCTTGACCCTTACTTCAAGTTGTGTACACATAAGATCAGTGTACTCGTGTTGAGTTTGGAGTTCCTCGAGCTCTTCCTTCATCTTTGAATTGGCCTCTTGATCTTTCATGACCAAGTCCATCTTCTTATTCCAGTAAGCCTCTAAGGTCTCCATCCTTTCCAACACCATTTCAATGAATCCAATAGTAGTGTCCTTCACACCGTGACTAGACCCAACCTGAGATTCAGGCATTGCTAACAACCTCCTTCTTCTTTGCAATCTAGTTTCGACCATACAACAACTTCACCAAGATGCCTACAACCCAAGTCCTTGATGTAACACTTATCAGGAAGTTTTCACCAATCTCTTTCACCTGTAAGTACCTATCACCACTGTCACTTCTTCACGAGAAACCCTGCTCACAAGCTCCAACCGAGCTCTGATACCACTTGTCACAATAGTGTAGTGGGATCAGCACTTCATCGTCAACCCGGTCATTAGCCTGCTCTGATACCAACTGTCACGATAGTGCAGTGGGATCAGCACTTCATCGTCAACCCTGTCATCAACCTGCTCTGATACCACCTGTCAGGTGGAGGAGGATGTAACGACCTGCAGCTCCTGCATAGGTGCGAGCTCACGACTTGAGTGTGCGATTACATAATGCGGATAAGTGAGAAGAGGGCGAGCTATTTATATGCATGACAGCGTGATGTTAGGAGTTATGGAGGCGAACTTGAAGATAGGGGCTTTTGCGATGAAGCAAGGGCGTGGAAGAGGTCGGTTGGGCAAGCCACGACCTCCCCCTACAATGCATATATATTGAAGTGCATTGGAACTCATTTGAACATTTCACAATCGCTCAACATCATTCGCTCATGTAGGAGAGGCGCAGAACTACAAGGTGGATGCACAAGAAAGGAAAGGCGTAGATTTGGAGGATGTGCCCATTCTTGGGCAAGGTTGCACGGAGTTAGGTGTTCTTCTTGGTTTTGGGTGAAGGTGTGGGCAGGAGCGCCCAGTGGTTGGGTGAGGGCGTGCAGAGGTGTGTGGCGCCCGACGGACGGTTGAGGTGTACACGAGTGTGGTGCCCGGTTTGTGCAAAGGTGCCTGACGGTGAAATGGAGGAGCGCCCGGTTTGTGCGATGACTTGGCATGGGTGTCTTGGTGACTTGGGTGAGCGCCCGTCCATCGTGCAAGTGTGCACGGTGACTTGGTGAAGTGTTGAGATTGTGATGGAGGTGTGTCTCAGGCAGAGGCGCCCATGTGTGGCGCCTTGGAGCCGCGCCCGAGTTAGGCAAACAACACGATTGTGTGATGAGGTGAACGAAGGGTTAGTGAGTTGTGCAGCTACTGTGCGGAGGTGCCGACGAGCTGGGCAACTGAGTTTTCCGAAGTTTTGAAAATTGGCTAAGTGTAAATTTGGGGTTTCCCATGATTTAACTTGTACATTCTAAAAATTAATATTGTATAATATATTGATTTGGGCAGACTCATATTGCAGGGAGTTGCCCCTCCCTTTATACTGTTGTGCATTTCTCTTGTATAATGTTGTCGATAATGAATGTGTATGGGTGTTCACTGGTATAAAGGAAACATAATAATACTTGGTAACGAAAATAAAATTGAGTATGGAATGTTAAGGCGTAGTCTACGATCGTAAGTATTGGTGAAAAGAAAACGATTGGTAGTGCCGCACCTCGCCTAGCACGGTTGGAAGACTACCATAGGCTTGGGGGCATGATAGTTTCCCAAGTTATTCAGTTGAGAAACCACCATCTAGTTAATGCCTCATCCACTGCAACACCCTCACCTTCCATTTTTCATGACTGCCATTCCTGAACCTAGTGTTGTTAGATCATTTTCACCTCCATAAAATCATTTTCTTTGTTTCATGTCGTAGATGTGCGATACATTAAGGCCCTCCTACAACAGGTCACTTCTTGTTGACATCAACTCATTATCCAAGAAGTTGACCTAGAAACAACACTTTCAGTACTTTGAAGCTTGCATGCCTCAATGGCAAGTTTCTTAGTTCTAGCAACAGGTTAACATCATTAGCCTTCGACCGAAAGATTTTGTGTGGTCTTCGACATCGGATCATATATTCACACCAAATGACTTGCACTATAGTACATTGAGGGTAATTATCATTATCGGTGACTCCTCTCGTGTCTATTAATAGCTCACATTATTGGCTGGTAAACATGTGATGTCTTTCCATGTTCAGCTTCAGAACATCTCTTCACATGGATCGACTTGTACTGCGAGTGAAGATAGAATGAGATTGAAGACCCTGGATCTAGTTTCATCCATTTGGGCTACAATGTATTCAGGAATATAAAGACATCAAATGTACACAGAAGCTGCATAGATGGTCATCCAAGCTAGGGATGATGACTCTACATATAAAGAATCACCAGTCTGCAACTACAGACGATTATCTGTTCTATGTACATGAAAATGAATTTATAAAGCTGAGCATGGGAATACCCGCCTTAGCTAGATTATGAAAAGAATATGTTGATGATGTACTATATTGTATATTATACAGGTCACCTTCCAGTTCGAATACCTCGGATCCTCATGATAAAGCATTTCACCCGACATCAAAGGTTTATGATTTCATGCTTTAGCGGGCAACTGTTATAGACATATTTGGGCACTTCAACCCCAATCTTATATGTTGATAAACTAGGGCTCTTTAACCCCTAAAATTGTTTTTTCATACCTTAAAGGATCATGGTCAACTGCTTACATCATTCCCCAGAAGTTCCACCTGAAAAACCACTCAGAACTGGCCAAAACTAGACCATACTGACTATTCCACTATCAGGGTGCAATGCATACTGACTCCTACACTAGCCAAGTGCGATGCATACTGAACAAGCCTTTTTTGGGGTGCGATGAGCGAGAATGGACAAATGTCCAAGACAGTTTGCTAAGTGGATGCTCATGGAATCTTTTAGAAACTTCTCCTATGGCACTTGCCTCTCTGAATTTGCCCAGGGATGAGTAAGAGATCCAAGAAATCTCCAAGTGGAACCAAGAACAACAAGTGGAATGACACTAATCAAAAACCTAGAGATGACTCATACCCTTGCACACATCTATAAATGGATCCCTCATCTGAGAGATCAGGAGGCTGGAATTTTGTAATTTGCAAGGAAGTGGTGATAGTTTGTCTTTGAGAAGGAGCATCATATTGTTGGGTGATCTTACTTTTCATGAGGTGAAGAGGGCTTTGATGCTGGGAGGATGATGCTGGATCAGATAGCTAGGTTGTAATTCTCCCTTCATATTTAATAAATTTCTTTAAGTTTTCCTCCATACAATCGTGTATTTGTGAATGTTGTTATTTGTGAATTCCATTATATGTTCATTGTATTTTTTATTCTACAATACTTATTTTTTATTCTTTTATGGTGTTTTGTTACTTTGTCTCTATAGGTATTCTCTATGTGGGATAAGTAGGAGAGGAGTTACAAGTTCTGTCGAGAGGGAGAGAGATCAAGCAAGGAGTTAAGCAGAAGATCTAGGTTGGCTCCTTTAACTCTCTCTCTTATCTATTATACATAGAGGGAATCGCAAATTGCTTTGATTGTTTGTTTCTAGGATAGTTGTCAATCCTAGAGGGCTAGCAGATCGAAAAGACACTAGTTTTCCTGGAAACAAACTTGTCAGTCCTTGCGGATGCAACAAAATTTGCAGAGGTCGAAGATGATGCTCTGTTAGCTGATTTCATCAAAAATATCTAGAAAAAGAATAAAGTATTTGATGTAGGCAAAGAACCACAGTCCCTATAGGGTGTGGAATCCCCTCCTACACCAGTACAAGGAGAAGCACCAGTACGAGAAGAAGAATCGGAAGAAGAAGCGGAAAACGAAGAAGCAGAAGAAGGAGAGACTGAAGGAGAAGAAACACACGATGAAGAAACAAAAGAAGGAGAAGGAGAAGAAGTATCTGAATAAGAAGAGGCGGAATCCAAAGAAGAAAAGGAAAAATCTAAAAAAGAAGAGGAAGAACCCATAGAAGAAGAAGCAGAAGAAGGAGAGGGAGGAGAAGAAGAACCAGAGGAGGAAGAACTAGAAGGAGAGGGACTAGAGGGAGAAGAGTTTCCTGATGTAACCATGTCAGATATTGAGGTCCCTGAGGAAGACACAACCCCTGCCAAAACAGAAAAGGAAAAAGATTTCGTAACTCCTACTGCTCAGGTAGTTGAACTAGAGCTTCAAGTACAGAACCTAGTGCAGCTTGTAGCCAAAGCATAGGACGATAAAGAACCAAGTAGAGGAGAATTGATGGCGGAGATCCAAAAAAAAGAAAAGAGAAGTTAAAGTCTTGAAATACCGAGCTACGCAATGTTTTAGGTGACTTAAAAAGGTGACAAAGAAATTAAAGAACATCAGAAAGAAGAAGTCTGAAACATTTCAGGCTGATGACAGTATGCTAGAGCAGGATTGAGTTGGAATGCTCAAGGTTTTGAAGTTTTTTACAGAGGTAAAGAGTTGTGTGAGGTCACATAACAATTTAGGGATGGGAGGATGTTAGCCCCCTAATTTTCTCTCTTTTGGCCATTTTTTCCCTTCCTAAATTAGAACCATTTACCATTGTTTTACCTCTGTTATACACCCTCATCTTGCACTAGTCCAAGAACGATGATATATTTCGTATGAACTTTATATTTCATATTTTTAACTTAGCTTAGCATTAACTAATTATTTATTACATGATTTCTTTCTTATAATCACTCTTGTAACTTATCGATATCTCCAATGTTTATTTGGTAGTCAAGTCCTTACCATGGCCGTTGATCTAGTGCAGGATTAGATCTTTCACTAGTGCCAGCACAATGAATCCTTGCAGCAAATCCGGACCTCCTTAATCACCGCCTCATCTTGCGTAGCTTCAACCATGACAACAGGATAGATCTGAAGGCATCTGAGCTCCAGCCATGACAACAAGGTCAATCCAAGGAAACCAAGATCGAACTTATAAAAAACGAACAACTGGAGATTAGCTACTGCCAGTTTTGTTGAATTGCCTAATTTTGAAGGCCAAGAAGCTAAATTCTGCATATCGGTTATGTAATTGGTTAAATGATCTTTATGGCCTTTGGCCAAAGGTATATATAATGAAGAATGTGAATAGGACGAGAGAGTTTTTCTGATAGAAGTTTGTATAGAACAAAGATATAACCAGAGTGGAGGTAACAGGCTTGCATTTTGTTATCGCCCGAATCTAGGCTTGACTATGTATTCACACATGTATTTTCCTCAATGATCTAATAAGAAGGGAGCTCCACCTCATGTTTCATAAATCATATTTCTGTGTTTGAAAGCTGATGAATTGATAAAGTACTAAGAAATGTTTCTATTTAAAAGGGAAATGTGCTGGTTGGCTAGGGCCCAACCAACCCAGCACGTTTACCCTATTTTCTGTTGTTGTAATTTATGCTTATATTGTCAAGTGTGATTTAATTTCCAGCACATGTATTCTTGGTTGAGTGAAAGTGGATCCGATGTGTGAAGTAGTTAAATTTCCTTTTCCTGCACTTGATATTGGATTGGTTTTCTTGCCTGGTCCAAGAAGGAGAAATAAACCTACACTAGTGCACATTGGTGTGCTATGCATTTTCCTACACTTGATTTTGGATTGGTTTTCCCTACCTGGTCCAAGCAGGATAAATAAACCTACACCAGTGCACATTGATGTGCTATTCATTTTCTGCAGTTCTGTTTGACTAGTTTTCCAGCCTGGTCCAAGTAGGAGAAATAAACGTGCACCAGTGCATGTTGGTGTGCTATTCATTTTTTGTAGTTTTGTTTGATTGGTTTTCCCTACCTGGTCCAAGCAGGAGAAATGAACCTGCACCAGTGCATGTTGGTGTAACGCAGCAAGCCTTTTTCGTTTACTTCCAAAAATTTTCTTGCTTTCATCAAATACTTCATGACAAGATAAATTATATGGATTGTTTCTCTATTTCTACACTCTGTTAAAATCAGAAACATTCATTTTTATGTGTGCAATTTGATTTCATGGTATAATAACACTGGCAGTGACTAAGCACTTATTTCAAGAATTAAATGCTAAGTGCAAGAAACCCTGATTTGGTGCAAGAACTATTTTCTTGCCACGAAATCTAAGTGCTTTGAACCTGAAAAGTTCAAGCCCTTGCATGAAGTAAAACACTTTTAGTAAAGACACCATTTATACCCTCTGCATAAATCTCTGTTCCTACATTAGTGCAAATAGACTGCAATAGTGCAGGACAGATTAGTGCAAGAAGGAAATCTTTATATAAGCAGGTTTGTAGGGCCCATTTGATGAGACTTATAGAGTGTCTTTGCTAAAGAAAAATACACACTGAGTAGTTAATCAATAGTTAGCTACAGTGATTGCCCTTTATTTCTAAATCCCTTTTTGCAAATGCATTCTTCCTTGTTCGAGTCTCAGATTATTTTGATGGTTCAATTTGCATTTTTCTTTTTAGTTTGATTGTACAATCTTTCCTTTAAAGAAAGTAGGGATTGACATTAGAAATATTCATACCATCTATGGAATTTCCTGTGCTTCATCTCTAAGTTTACGAATCCCCTGGATTGACAATTTAAGTGTTGAGGAGTTTGCTTAAGTGTAATTCCTACACCCATCAACGGGCTTCTAAGTGAAGTGAAAGTTCCAAGACACATCATTACACCATACATCACTAACCTTGAGTGCGAGGCATTTGAGCCACTACTTACTCCTCAAAGAAAAGATTATAGACTCTCTTGGCTATGTGGGAGGATCTAAGGTGAAAAGTTCTTTGCATGTACAAATGATGGGGTATTTATAGCCAAGGGTGAAACTGACCGTTGTGGTTGTTCGACTACTCTCATGACCATTTAACTTCCATTACTTTTCGACTTACATGAATCTTTGTTTAATAAGTGGGTTTATTGGACTTCCATGTTACATCCCATTGATTGACAACAAACCAATAGTGGAGATGTGGGCGACATGACTCATGATGTTACTCGACATGACTTGACATGACAATGTTAGTACATTCATGTTGTTGCTGGAGTGCATGTCTAGCTGTATTACTACTGGGTGATGGACGTCTTCATGGTATATCATAGCTTCACCTCCGCATGGCGAAGTGTGTAGAGTCTTCAATGGTCCTTAGTTTGGTTGATGAAGATTTAGCATGTTGTTCCTTGCTTGCATGCTAGAAGGCTTGAAAGGCTCATCTCTTTGAGAAGTTTCATGTTCATCACATTCATTTGCTTCCCATGCTTCGTTCATTCATTTGTTGTGATCATGTCATTCTTCATGTGCTCCCTTCATTCATTCCATTCGTCATCTTGACATGTTCGTTGGTGTACTTGTACCTATAGTCACTCATGACGATACAACATCAAATCCAAAACCTCCTAGTCTTCCATGACATATGATCATTCGAATGCAGGTAATCGAGAGAGGCAAAAAGGCTATGATGTGGGATGATGGCTATGGGAAACTTCTAATGAAATATATGCAAGAGTCACTAAGAGATGGAGACAAGTAATTTGAGTCGATATTGATTGTCTGCAAGTTCTATCTCGACTGGGAGGAAAAATTGCACAAATTTTGGGAGGAACAGTCCAGGCTACTAGAAGGAAAGGTAGGCATGCTTTGTGCATTTTTGAAAATGAATGAGTAATGGGGCTGGACAACCAGGTTTGTGCAATTTTCTAGAAGAACGAGCTGGGCTACATGAAGGATTAGTAGGCAGGGATTGCTCAATTTTTGTAGGGATTCAATTGCCCGGGAGACTGGTAGCCAAAACTATGCAATTCCCAGAGGGAACTACCAATTGGCTGCTAGGGTCACTGGCATACAAAACTATGCAATTCCCAGAGGGAAATGGTAGTTGGTTGCTCAGTCATTGGCAGTAGAAACTACACAATTCTTAGAGGGAACTGGCATTCCGCTGCTAGGATTTGTTGGCTAGGAAAACTGCATTAAGGCTAGGATGCTAGGATGTTGATCATCTTGGTGTAATTTCTGAGTTAAGCTGACTGATGGGCAATGAAATTCCTTCTCATGAGAAATTCAAAATTTCTGAGACAAACAATTGGTCGACTATCGCGGTGGCTGACTGGGAAAATTGCATAATTTTCCGAGGGTGACAGGGATGGGAACTTGGTGTCTGTTCGACCTGTCTGCGTAATTTCCTTGGTGAGTTGAGTAGGTGAGGTTAGTGGCCTCTGTGCAATTTTTGAGCGGATTTAGTCTCGAGGTGACTGTTGGGTCTGAATATCTGGGTGGCCAACATGAGAGTTGATTGGATTGCTTGCAGGGTAGCGCAGCTTGAAGAGGCTAGCTTGGTGCTTCTGCACTATTCTACTTGATAGTCAATCAATTCGATGGTGGGTTGATGGTTCGACTATCATAGGGGAGTCCGCTCATCAGAACCTTCAACAAAAATGCCTAATTGTGTGAAAAATCGAAAGATGGATATGTGATTATACGAACACACACTCGCATGACTTTACAACGAAACAACTAAACCATTCAGGCACATGTTCAATAAGACTAACCAATGGTGTAAGTGACAAGCATGACACTCATAATTGATTGTTCACTGATCGATATGATACTTGCATGATCATGAATGTGACTCCATGTGTGAGTATGACAGATGCTTTCATAGCAAACACAACAAGCACATACAAAGTGAAGACTTTGAGCATAACCAGAACATGGTCGCAAGCATGACTTAGAAATCAACATGTAGAGACTTGAATGTAATGAAAAATCAAGGCAGGTATATAGACTCACACGAGCTCATGGAGTGAACCCAAGTGTGTGTAGTCATCAAGTAAAACTCTTCAAGGGAGGCTCTGAAATTGGTGCAGGCCAAAATTTTGGAGGGTGGTTGTAGCCGCTACAACAGGTACCTATTGTGGGAGGAACATACGTGTGTTTTAGGGCTGGAAAGTGGGAGAGAATAGAGGAACGGGGCTTTATTCTAAGTTTGGGTGTGATTTTTACCAATACAATGATCTACAATAACCCATATTTTCACATCCATACAAACAAGAAGAGGGAAACTTGTAATGCATTGGTTTATAACAAAGACTTAGCCATTATATTTACGCAAACTGATGTTGTGTTGTTGTATTATTGTTGGATTTTATTTATCTTGTCTTTCCAATTCCATTACATGTCAAAAACATGAAAATATAAGTTGAAACCCACAATAAAAAAAAAACAGAACAAATAGTCAAATTGTTTGATGAAATGCCAAAACCAACAATTTTGCAAAAATAGTGAGAAGTTTCCAAATCTTGTAGGGATAAGGGATTTGTACACTACAACAAGATGAGTGCCTTAGGTATTTTAGAGTGTTTAATCCATTTATGTATTAAAAATCATATTTTAAACAATGAAAAATTAGAATCTTGATCAAAATTCTATAGTCGAATTCCAACGAAAAAAGTCGAAACGTAGAACAATTAGGCTTCACCATTACTAAGCCATCCACTAGTGTCCATATGTGTGGTCTAGGCCACCATAATGGCATGTCAAAAAGGTATAGGTGAAGTGAAAGCATAAGGTGGAATTTTCAAAGTACTTACATCTCAAACTTGGGATATAAACTGCAAGAACTCTATTATGTGGTGCAGCTTGCCACCTCATTATGTGTTTCTCAATTTAAATAATTTATAAAATGGAACATTGAGTTATGAAATTGTCGATACCTACATAAATCATAAGAGATAATGCTTTTTTATAAATTCTGTGAAAGTCTTAACATAAAGGGAGATAAAATCTTTCAAAGTGGTAGGTTCAAATTGAGGGATGATATGGAAGATGTGTCACTGGTTGTCAAGTTCATGTATCTATTGCAAGTGGTAAAGTAAAGTGATTGTTTTCTAATTTTCTATGTTTGGTCTAGTGGATGCATTAGATCTTAGTTCTTGTTGAATACTTGGCTTCCCGCTGCTTTGGCCTTTATGAACACAACTCTATTGTTTTAGATTCTTAAGATAGTTGAATTTGCTAGTAATTTTTCTTATCTTCCCTAATCAATCTATATTGATGATGTGGTCTATGAATTTGAATGCTTTCTACTGGCCCTCTTAATCTAAATATCAAGAGGGGTGTGGCATATGGTAAGGGTAGGGCTTGGGTAGATTTGAAAGCTCCTATCTACTGCTTCTGTAGGTGTAATGACATTTAATGAAGCCTCCTAAAGCTCAATAAGTTCCCTTCCATCTAGCTAGCTAGTCATATTTGAAGAAGATTTAATGGTTTTCTATTTTTTCACAATGTGTCTTTCTTACATTGGGTGGCATTTGCAAAGTGCTTACATTTCAAACTTGGCATAAAAACTGCAAGAAATATATTATGTGATGTAACTTTCCACCTCATAGTGTGTTTCTCAAAATAATTTATAAAAAGGAACATCGAGTTTTGGAAATTGTCGACACTTACATAAATCATAAGAGATAACGCTTTGTTACAAATTCTATGAAAGTCTTAACACCAAGGGAGACAAAATATTTCAAAGTGATAGGTTCAGAGTGAGGAATGATATGGAAGATGCATCATCGGTTGTCAAGATCATGTATCTATTGCAAGTGGTAAACTAAAGTGATTGATTGCTAATTTTCTAAGTTTGGTCTAGTGGATGCATTAGAGCTTGGTTCTTGTTGAATGGTTCGTTTCCCCCTGCTTCAGCATTTGTGAATACAACTCTACTGTTTAAGATTCTTAAGATAGTTGAATTTCACAACAATTTTCCTTATCTTCCCTAATCAATATATATTAATGATGTGATCTATGAATTTTAATGCTCACTATTGGTTCTCTTAATCTATATATCAAGACAGGTGTGGCATACAGTAAGGGCAGGGCCTGGGTAGATTTGAAAGTTCCTATTTTCTGAATTTCTCTAGCTATAAGGACATTCAATCAAGCCTCATAAAGTTCAATAAGTTCACTTCCAACTTGCTAGATAGTCCTATTTGAAGAAGATTTAATAGTCTTTTGTTTTTTCACAATGTGTCTTTCTTGGTAAAATTGTGAGAAAATTGATGAATGGTTTAAATTCATGCTAAAGAACCATTGGGAAAATCCTAGTGATCTGTACACCTTTTTTGGCTTAATCAATGCATGAAGTTCCACAAACAACTTGAGTTTTCCTTGTACAAATTTACTGATTCTTTTAATGGTGCATAGGACGTCTTCATGGTAAAGGTTAAAGCTTAAACTAGTGCAGGTGATGTCAAGAGTTAAGTCTAGTAGAAAAATCATATTTACCATGAGATGAAAAATTCCTTTTTACTTTGGAAGAGGATAATGGAATATCTATATATGTCAGAAAGTGTGTATGATATTTGAAAGGAAATCACCACATTATTTATTCTCTAGTGGCTCTACATTCTCTTTTATATGGTGTCGTTTGATCTCAGTATCTCTACCTTTGAGGTTATACTATATCACATAGAGTTGATCCATTATGGATTCACCTCCAATCTAGTATGATATTACTATTTATATTTACTTTAAGTTTTTTCATGCCCCTCTGTTAGATTGGAGCAACAAGTGACAGACTGAGTTCTAGAGTACTCTAGATTGTAGAGTGGTGAGACCTCAAGTCAACTCTTAGCCTCCCCCTAGAAGATTGACCGATATGTTTGAGATTGGCTTGAAGTTGCAAGACCATACATCCTCATACTGATAGGGTTTAGCTCCAAATGGATAAAAGAAAGGCACCTCTCACCTGTTGGATTACCTCCCAGCCCCAAAAAAGTAGTCAACGATCTATTTAGAGTTTCTTTCCTTCGATCTCGTATGGTAGGAGATCTAATCTTCCTTACTCCTGCATCACCCCTAACATCATATAGATGGATTCCCCTATGGTACTCGAGGACTCCTACAGTGAACTAGTGGAACCTTCATTGCCCCCCTTCCCATTGATCATCAAAGCCATGAGACTTTGATCCCATTCGCTTCATCATTAGATATTTCTCTCACATTCTTGAATAGTATTTAGTTTTCTAACTCTTACCTTGGACATTCTCACTTAATATCACTACACCTATGCTACAATTATATACACTTTATTTTTGGTATTAGATAAACTTAGTTCTTAGCCTTCTCAATTATTTACGTGGAATTTACTTTTAGTTTTCTTGTATCTTTCTTTCTCATATTATGTATGAGATGTGTTTGCACTCCCATATTGTGTTCACATTGGACGTATGATGTATCCTTTAGTCCCATTGAGTTACATTTGTAGTCATATGTTGGACATTAATAAAATTATCTTATGTTAAATTATCTTTATCCGTATATTGAGGAAATTCCCTGGGAATTCCTGTTGTTATTACTTGATATATTTTTCCAGTACCATTGACCTATGGTGGTCATCTATCAACTTTAATTAAATTTCTTACTAGTTTAACCATATGGATAATATATCATGTTTTCTTTGTAATATTGTCTTTGTTTATAAAATTCTAAAGAATATATTTTGTAGACTTGTGAATATGCTAAGCTATATCTGCAATCTGACTTAGAGGATGTCATCTTTTGACTATTTCATAGGAATGATTGTCACATTAACTTTGATAATATGGAAAGGATTGATGTGTATCACAGTTGGTGTATGAGAATGATTATTTTAGGTAGCAGTTGCAGAATGTAAAAGTTCTTTTAAATCCTTGTTTTTTTTTTGAGGTTTCACAAAAGGTTTTTTTTGGATTAGATGCTTCTAGATACTAAGTTTGAGATATTTTTTGGGGTGGGGGTTATTAAAAGCCTCCATAGCAACTACAAATACTAGTTGTGAGTGTATTGTTACAAGTGTTAAAAATCAACAAAAAAATAACCTGATGCCCTAGGATGCCCCCAGGGATGCAAAACCTACTCGGTATGTAAATTCCTTTACCCCTAAAAATGCATTTATTTTCAAAGTTGGGTTTTGATTTTTTTCTACATCAATGGTCCTTTTTGTATGTTTTGTGGCTTGGTTATAAGTTTTATTTTCGTTCTATTGTATTCATTAGATATGTTCTAAGTAGGGTATTGTTTATGTAATGGATTGATTCATATGTTATGAGTTAGTATCAGTGATTTGAAATTCTATAGGAGCCCAAACAATTGTGGCTACCTAATGGTCTCGACAATAGTATCCTTCTTCTTTATTCCTCTGATAAGTCAAGTGATATAAATTAGTCTCTCTATGTTGAGAGGAAAGGGTTAAAGGATTTTTCAAGCATCTTTTGAGATTGCAATTGTATCTACCCTGCAAAATCCTACCCATCTCCCCCATGTAAATAAATTCAAATATAAATAGTTGTTGGATTCTTCAATCCAAACCTTGATCTAGAACTGGTAAGGTTTTCTGGAATAAAAACGACATGTAGTTCAATGACAGAGCAGTCGAGGTTAGTTCCTGAGTTCGACCTTCAAACTATCCATTTTTTCTTGAGTAGGCAATGGTGAGAATGTGAGGGCCTAATAAGCCTCGAGATGTGTTATAGACCTAAACTTCACTAGCTCAAAACTAATATAAAAAGTCTGCTTAGGAGATGGGCCTTTGTTTTAGACTTGTAATGGGTGTTGATATTTTTCTATGCATAGAATACTTCAATTTGTTATGTAGTTAGGAATTGATTATGTTTGTTTTCTCAAGTCCTGTAAAATTGTTATGTACATTTTATAGCTACAAAATGTTTCAATTATGAATAGGGTATGAATATTTTCCTCCTGTCTCTACAGAATCCTTTCTATTGCAGAGGAGACTTTAACAGAGTTTCTTTCAAAGGCTAAAGAAAATGTTGTTGAGTGGATCTAGATGCCTAGGGTGAAGATTTGTTCTCCATTTTTTGGTTGAACAACATTTTATGTTACTATTTTTGTAATGGTAGTTAATAATGAGTGTTGGCTATTTTGTACAGCCTGGTCTGGATGCTATTGGAATTGTCACTATTTCACATGGGTGTACTGGAGTAGCTGCATGAGCTTGTTCTCTTATTCGTATAGACCCTAAAAAGGTAAACATATCCAAATTTACAGTGATCTTTGTCTTCACTTTAGGTTGATAGATGAATGGGTGCTTATTTTTTGTTATTTAATTCAGGTTGCAGATATTCTCAAAGATCACACATCTTGGCTTTAAGATTATGAAAGTGTGGATGTTCTTACCACATTCTCAACTGGAAATGGAGGAACAATTTAGCTTTTCTACATGCAGGTGAAATGAATTGTAAGCTGAAAGGTTCTTAGCCATATAAAATTTCTGAAGTGTTCATTAATGTCTAATTTGAATGCTACTATTAATTATAGATGTATGTGCCAACTACTTAGCTTCTGCCCAAGTTTTCTGGACTCTTAGATACACTTATGTATTGTAATATGGTAGTCTTATGGTACGTTGGATACTTCTTGCAGTAACTTGGGGAGTTTTAAGAAAAAAATCAAGAGTTACAGCCTATTTTCCTTTCTTATTTTCATGTACTTTTCTTTTGTTGGCATGTTCCTCATTCTTTCTTTATTTCTTACCCAAATGTAGTTTTTCTTGTTTCAGTCACATTTATAAAGTGTTTATTATTGCATAATTTTATTAGCTAACTTTCTAACTATGGAAAACTTCCAAAACCTTCCTAAATGGTTTGTGATAGATCCTTGAGTGGAACTCAAGGAGGTCTGAATATGCCCACGGTACAAAAGTTTGTTAGAAAAAAATTCAACCTAGTGGATATTTGATTCAGCCCTGTGAAGGTGGAGGTTCTTTAATCCATATTGTTGACCATATGGATTTGGAGGTATGGATCAATTCTCATGCAAATAATTTCAACCAAGGGAAAGAACCTTTGGCTAGAAGTCTAGTTTGCTCAAATAAACTTGATGGTAGTATTTCACATGGCACAGAGCTAGTGTTGAGGTGAAGGGTGCCTATTTTTTATGTGGGAGGAAGTTTGCTCTCTTACTAAATTTGCAATCGATGGACACAAGAATTGGATAGTCCAGATGCCTCTTATAGATAGAAGCATCTAAGACTGCAAGAAAGAAGTGATGAGCTTGGTTTGGAGAGGTCATACAAAGTTTTCTACTTTGGGTTTTCTCCTTATGGATGTAGAATGCAAGGCATCTTTTTTGGGGTAGTGAAAGAAAATTGTAAGGAAAATCCATTATATTCTGGAACTAGTGGAGCCTCTCTTGAATCTTGTAATATATGTGGCATTTGAAAAAAATATATTCTTTAGACTTGATATTTGGAGATGGTACAACTAGAAAATTCACTTAAACTATGGGATGTGGTGGGTTATTATTGATCCATAGATTGTGGGAGAAAGGGGGATTTTGAGGCTTGGATCCAATGGTGTCGAATGTAGTAAGGGAAATCAAACTCATGAATAAAATCAATTAATCTGTTTGATTGTAGAGGGGAACTTGTTGCAAGCATATTTGTAAGTCAAATGGCCAAAGACTTCCAATGCAATGGACATGATAGGTAGACATCTACAGACACCAGGAGCCATCACCCATGCCTTCCCTTTGCTCGTGTTCATACTAATAGTTATATTAAGATCAATTTTAATATTATCAGGGTCTGGAATAAATTTTGCCTTTAACATCTTTGATTTCTCTTATAAATGTTTCTATTATTAAGACTTAAGAGGGAGGGACATAGTATCCTAATTTCTGGATTATTGACATTTTCAATGTATAGTTTGTTGAAATTGAATTTCGGTAACATTAATTAGGTCAGGAATTTGCCCTCTGTGGCTAAAGTTTCTCATAAAATAGCATTGTCTGTGGAAAGTTGCATTAGTTTGTTATTGTTATCCTATCGTATTTATTATTTATATGACCTTGGAAAATGGAAATAAGTTTGGGAGAAAAAAGCGTAAAGTGTGTCATATACTATTGACAATACAATGTCTTTAGATGTATTTTTATTTTGTTTTGTTTCTGAAATGAGAAAATCCAAGAAAGAAAAATTGAATGAGGGGCTTGTGAATTTGGAATCAAGGAAAAGGAAGAAAATAAAGAAAAAGAGACCCGCGGTAGTGTGGATGAGGTAAATAAGGAGGATGTGGCTTTAAGAGGGTTGAAAAGTACGGAGAGGTTGGTTATGAACCTTTAGAATTTTTTGGATTTTGATATTTAAATGATTGTCTAAACTTTGCATGAGAGCTACCTTGTATAGAATCTTATTCGGTGAAAGTTTTAGAGAGAGTATGAACACATCATAGTTTCCATGTCACAAGCCAAGTCTAGCTCCATGAACATGAAATAAAAGTATTTTAATTTGTATTTTTCATCTTGAAATTTAGCTTGGAAGCAATATTTTATTTTCTAGATGCTACATACATAAATGATGTTTTTCCAATCCCTAGGATTGATCTTATAGGGCAGACTAACATATGTTAAAATATATTCATCATGGAACTGTTATGCATTCATTATATTTTATTTTTAGTCAATTGTCCTTACCATTTTCTCTTGCTTTTAGCATATGTGCGATACATCATTATAGTCTCAAAAATTGCCTGTGAAGCAACATTTTCTTTGCTATCCATTATATACACATGTTGTATGTCCAAACCTTAGGATTGACCTTATGGGGAAATTTGACATACTAGAGTTTGTTCATTAAGGAAGTGTAACTCATTAATTATATGTTGTTTTGAGTCAAATATCTTTGCCCTTCTTTCTTATTTTTACCATTTTCTTCATTATTTATTATCTCAAAATTTGGCTTCAAAGAAGTATGTTCACTGTGACCTGCTAAATACACGACATATGTTCAATTCCTAGGTTTGATCTTATGGGAAGTCCGACATATGCTAAAATGTGTTCATTAAGAACTGTAATGTGTTTTTCATATGTTGTCTTGAGTAAGGTATCCTTGTACCTTTTTCTTGTTTTTACCATGTCCTTGATTAACTATTATCGTCAAATTCAATTTCCTTTGATGTCTCCATGTGGCATGTCATCACTTTATATCTTGCATTGGATGCAAAGCCTTTACCAATTGAAAGGAAAAATGAAACTTGGAAGAGTTACCACTGCCACCTTGGCACCCTCTTCCCTCTAGGTTGACTTACAATCATCACAAGGGGCTTCCCTATATCTACTCAATCTAGGAGTGTATGACATAGAGGCTAGATCATGGAATAATCAAGAACCTCTCTCTCTCTCTATCCACACATACACAACCTATTTAGTCTAATTTCAGATGGGGTGAAATGTATAATCTAGAATATTTATGGACTGTAAATTACCGGGGGTAATAAGTCTGATTTCTAGGTTTGATTGACTATTTCTAGCAGCTTAGTACACATATAAATATACTCTTACAAATAATTTTTAGTGTCAAAAAAGGTAGACTTTTATATCTCTTTTCATATATGATTTCATCCATGGAAAACAATGAATTGAAAGTTGTATTAAACCATGAATATCAATATTTAGTAAGTGATTCACAAGTGAATAAAAGACAATTATATTTGGAAATGATTTCTAGCATAAAGGAAAGATTAGAAAATGTATAAATATATTCTAGACATATGCTATTATGAGGTTCAACTATTAGAAAATGTATAAATCCATTCTAGACTTTTCACTGATCATTTTCCTCTAGACATTGCATGCCCACTGTTGAGGAGTCGGACAGTAATAAAATATGATAAGGGTAATCCCAGGGAAAATGTGTGTCCATAAAATAACCCTTGGTTGCATTTGAATACTAAATCACTTGTGCCATTGAGATATGTTTGGTAAGTGGAACAAAAAAATGCTGAAATCCTTTGATGTACTATGGGGGATAACATGGCATTCAAATTACTTTACAATTCTTTTTGATAAATTGATTTGAGCCTCATTAGTAGGAAATACTACATGAGTGGAATAGAATCTCAGGTAAGATATATCCAGAGTTTAAAGATAAGATAATTTTATTAATGTTCAATTAATGGCCACAAAAGTAGGTCAATGGGACTAAAGAGTACAACAAGTATGAATACAATGTAGGAGTGCTAGTGTGTTGGCTTGTTGGAGCCTGACCCAAGTTCAGAGGTGATTTAGCCAAAAAAATCCTGGTACTACTAGCCCTTTCGACAACAGTCCATGGAGCGTGAACTGAGGTCTCACCTGAAGTAGTATGGGAGGTTGCTAGAACCAGGATTCTACACAGTGGAGATGTCTGATGGTTTCAAGTGGTCTGTAGTTTGACCTTGCATGCACGTCACTATGCGCGCTTACCCATACCTCATAGCTTGGGATGCTACCTTCGTGCAACCCTACTCGGGGGCTGAACAATTTTATTACCCAAGTCCTTATTAGTAAACCAATATTAGTTGATTGAATTAATTTATTTGTATGCTTTCAGTTATACTTAACCATATTCACCATTCATACAAATGCGCGTAGTAAATAAATAGTATAATTGCAAATGATATCAAACATGTAATAACACAAGAATAGATACATGGAATTCATATAAAACTTCTCTTTATTATTCTTCCTCCTTGGTTACAGAATCGACTCCACCCTGCACACTCAGCTGCAGGGGTCCATGCACTCAGCTGCAGACTCTACTAGGCCTCTACGCACTCAGCTGTAGAGCCTCTTCCTACTACTATGACCTGAGATACACTTAGACACTTGCTCTATGCTTGCTATTTCATTATATCCATTCTATTCTATCATAATATGATTGTACTAACAACTTAGAGCCTCGCTCTTATTTATACGATCCCATGGTCCGCGGACCATGAGTAGGCCGACATTACATTCTGTTGAAAAGTGTGCAACAAGAAAACCTAAATTTAGAAAGTGCTAAAAATAGAACTACTAAAAATAGCAATTCTAAAAATAGCAATTTGGCCAATGAGCATTTTTGCCACCTTGGGTGAGAGGTGAAACTTCTAAAATTAACTTCTTCTAAAAATAGTATTTCTGGGTCTCTTCCTATTTATAGCAGTCCATGGTCTATCTATAGGAAGTAAATTCGAATTTGGTCTTACCAGCAGTTTGGAATATTAATTAATTAATTCAATTTGAGTTAATTAGTTAAGGAAAAGCAAACTTGACGTCTTTGTGAGAACATGCAATTATTTCTCCACTAATCGGGGAATGTGTGCTTGATTTACTCCATTGATTGAGGAATTAAGGATGAGTTCTATATTGAGAGGATCAATTGACTTAGTTTAACTTAGTCAAGTTTAGTTAGATTAATTTAACAAGTTGTTAAATTAATGAGATATAGCTTTTGGATTTAAGAGATCTGTGGTTTGTATCTTTTGAATTAGTCACTGGAGAACCCACAGTATGAACACTTTTATGCCAACGTTTCAAACCCCAACTGGGATCCATCATCAAGACTTATGAATGATGATAGAAAGAGAGCTGCTAAGAAGGATATAAATATTAATGTGAAAACAATTTATGATAGGCAAAGGGTCGGCCTGAATGCTTTATTTTAATTAATAATTTAATCAGTCATTTATTTATTTGTTGAGATACTAATTTTTATTTTACTTTATTAATTTGTTTATTATTTTTTTATTGAGATTAATATCTAAAAATTAATTAATTAATATTAATATATTGATAAATGAAAGATTTTAATAATAAATAGTATATTAATTGATTGTTATAATTAATTAATATATTAATTATATAATAATAAATCAATATTGATAATATTGATCTATTAAATTGATTAGTAATCATAATCAATATTGATATATTAAATTAAATAACTTAATATTAGAATATTGAATTAAATTAATTAATATAAAAATATCAATAATTAATTAATATTAATTGATATCAATAATATAATTAATAATTATATCACTATAATTATATTAAATATATATTAATTAGTATTAAATATATAAATTGAATTAGTTAATATTAATAAGAATTAGAAATAATTAATTGATTAATATTAATATCAAAAATTAATTAATTAATTAATATTAATATTAATTAATAATTAAAATAATTTGATTTATGTATTAATATAATTGATTTATTTGATTATTTATTTTTATAATTATTATTTATTTAATGATAAGGGGAAGGGGATATGCTATACCTGGGATGTGTTGGCGCTCCTGATTTCCCTGATCAAGGGGAGTCAGATCTTGCTAATTTCCAAACCATTGTCTCTGTTCAGATTATGAGGGTGCTTGATAATTTCGAGGGCTTCTCTGATCTTTCGTCTATGATGTTGTTCTTCCCTTGCGACAATTGAGGCGCTTTCCAAGCAGATATGGTGTTTTGTTTTTGAGGAGTGCTCTGCCAAGGCTGAAGTACGAGACCTCTCATTCCTAATATCGGCGCCATGCTCCTTAAGCCTTGTCTGAAGGGAGCGACCTGTTTCACCGATGTAGCTTTTTCCACAAGAACAATCTATTTTATAGACTCCTTTAAGCTGATGTTTGTCAATGTCATCTTTTACAAACCTCATACCTTGCCTGATCATTCTAGGTGCTGAGAAATGTGTGATAATGTTTTTCTTCTTAAGGATTTTAGTGATTTTGTCTGTAACTCCATGGATATAAGGAAGAAAGACTTTACCACATTGAGGCTGGTCTTGATCACATGTAACCATACCTCCGGGTAGGAGGTAGGGCGATATAGAGTGATCGTCCCAGGGAGGAGGGGCAGGATCCTTGAGGTACCCAACCTCTTGGATGAGACCTTGCTACACGAGCCCTGATGTGGAATAGCAGGAACTGACTGATTGGGTAAAGGCAGATGAGGATGGAGTGGCAGAGAGAGCTACAGTGTAGGGAATCCTAGGACATCGCAGAGCATGTAAGTTGCAACAATGTGAGAGGCACAAGTGTTTTGAAGAGTGCAAGGTAGCACAGAGAAGGGTGCAACAGTGTGAGATGCATGGAGATGTTGCAGTAGCGCAGAGGTCAGAGAGGGAGCACTTGCTAGCAATAGGTAAAGCTTCAGCATCAGAGTATGTTTCTAGCCCAACAGAGAGGTCAGTTGGGAGTGTTTTTGTTTTGAGTGTTGTTGGAGTAACTGCACTTGGTAGATGTGTTGCATGCAGAAAATTCCAAAGTTACAGGATCGGGTTCGAGAGGAAGCCTTTCTTGTTGAGAGGGAGTGTTGAAAAGTGTGCAACAAGAAATGTTAAATTTAGAATGTGCTAAAAGTAGAACTGCTAAAAATAGCACTTCTAAAAATATAAGTTTGGCCAATGAGCATTTTGGCCACCTTGGGTGAGAGGTGAAACTGCTAAAAATAACATTTCTGGGTCCCTTCCTATTTATAGTAGCCATTGGTCTATTTATAGGATGTAAATTCGAATTTGGTCTTACCAGCAGTCTGGAATTTAGTTTGAGTTAATTAGTCAAGGAAAAGCAAACTTGAAGTCTTTGTGAGAACATGCAATTATTTCTCCACTAATTGGGGAATGTCTCCTTGATTTACTCCACTGATTGAGGAATTAAGGATGAGTTCTATATTGAGAGGATCAACTGACTTAGTTTAACTTAGTCAAGTTCAATTACATTAATTTAACAAGTTGCTAAATTAATGAGATATAGTTTGTTGATGCTTGCATGCAAGTGACAACTATTATTTTTAGATAATTGTGTATTCACTCATGAATAACTGATGCATGTCAGTTCTGTCAGAGACCCAGATGAGATCAGATGTGGGACAATGTACTATTAGATTCTAGGATGTTTCTAGTAAGTATTCCTTGCATGGGGAAGGAAATAGGAGCTTGGACCTGAGGTGCAACCTTTATATAGAGGCTTAGGTAGTCCGTGACTTTCATCTTCTGATTACAAAGAGAGCAGGATAGCTATTGAGCTGATTCTTTTTGTATGTTGTTGAGGATCTCCACTTATATAATAATACAGAGATGGGGTTTTAGGCTGGTGCTTTCCCCTAGTTATATCTTCTATGTTATGTGTGTTTGATTTCTCCATATCAATTATATGTGTTCTTATTGATGTTGCTCATGTCCAATTAAGCTTCCACTAAATTGTTTGTAGAAGTAGATCAAGTGTTTTGCTTTAGTACATTGCATTATCAGGTGATCTACAGGTGGGATTTCTACATGGTATCAGAGCTAGCTGATTTGTAGAAAAAAGTCCTACATGCTATCAGAGATAGTTGATTTGTAGAAAAATTCTAGAAAATGTTACACATTCAAACTTAGGGCGGACAACCCTATGGCTCTAACATACATTCTGTGCCCACAATTTGCAGGGCTTTACAATAATATTACTCAAAGCTTGGGCTTTCAGCGCCAAAACATGTTATGGGGGGATTCCATTCCCAACAGGCCCCCAACACAAACATTGTGACTCACCCTCTAGTTACTCTGTCAGCATGACGATCTTGGCACAGAGTCCCTCCAATTGCTCTCGAACGGTACTGATGTCGGCAGCACATTGAGCTGCTGCTTGCTGAACCTACTGCATCCATTCTTATGAGACCTCTATGTTTGAATTTTGTCCTAACATCTGTACTGGCATCTGCTGCATATGTATATAGTCCTGCGCCCTTGTCCATCTCCTTGGGTCGCGAAGACTGTGCTTCGGCTGGTTAGTTAGATAGTCGGCCCACCCGAGTAGGGCTTCAAGCAGCTACCCTTTACTTTGCCTCGGAAGGGTTCTCTGTTTAGTTTAACTAGCTGGACCACGCCTCCATCTATGACCTCCTTAACCACTTATGGTCCCAACCAGTGCATTTTAAGTTTTACTGGAAATTTTTCAAACTTACTATCATACAACAGCACTAAGTCATTTACCTTGAAGGTGTGCAACTTGATATGGTAATCATGCCAGGATTTTTCACGCTTCTTTTGTACCTGCTGATGAAATCTAGCCAAAAACCATTCCTCCTTGGGTTCTTCAAATTACGTGAACCTTTCCTCCAGAGCTTCGTGGTCCTTCATCCCTATGAGCGCTACTATTCGCAGATTAGGCATGATATTCCATTGGCATGAGAGCTTCCATGCCATAAACTAATCAGAAAGGTGTTTGTCCCATTAATTTCTTGCACGTTGTCTTGTAATACCATAGCACGACAGGTACCCATAGGTCTGAATCATTTCACTATGCATTGCACACTTTGGTCAGTGTAGTCTCTAGTATTTTGTTGAATGCCTCTACTATCCCATTAGCTTGTGGGTGGTACGATGTACTTTTTTGATGATACATCTAGAACTCTTCTGTGAGCGCACTGATGGTTTCATTCAAGAAATGTGTTCCGCGATCACTCATTAAGATTTTCAGACAACCAAATCAGGTCAACACGTTTTTGAACAAAAACTTTGCAGTTGCAGTGGTCGTGTAGGCTTTGACCAGCTGTGCTTTAACTCATCATGTTAGGTACTCCATCACGGAGATGATGTAGAGTGCGCTCGTCTTTCCCTGATGTTTGATCGGTCCCACAAAGTCAATTACCCATTTTTCAAATGACTACAGTGTCGTTTGTGGATTTAACGACATCTCATCCCTTCACGATGGTTTTCTAGTTCTTTGACATATATCACAGGCCTTACAGTGCACTTTCGAATCTTGGTGTAGGGTTGGCCACCATAACCCTATGCGAAGGATCTTCTGTTCAGTCTATATATTTGCAATATCTCATCATTTCCCATTTTTTATAGGTGCCCCGTGATGAAAAAAAAGTCCACTGCGCGCACTACTATCTCCTTCTTCTGTTGGATGGAGTATTCCTACGGCGCAGTCCCTGTTGTCAAAAAATGAATTATATCTTCAAATTTCCCATCCACGATGCACACCACAAAGAGTTGTGCATCAGGTAGTCCCTCCTCCAAATTAGTGGGTTCGTCACCCATCTCAATTCATGACAAGTGATTCAGTCCTGCGTTCAGGCGTCCCGACTTTACTTCGACCTCAAAATCATATTCCTAGAACAATAAGAGCCACCTACATATGCACCCCCAACACAAGCTTATTGACCAGGTATTTCAGCACGGAATGGTTGGTATACATCTTGAAATGTCCTCCGAGTAAATAGTGTTGGTAATTTTGGAGCGTGTACACCATCGCCAACCAGTTGCACTCAGTGGTGGAATAATATTCTATGCTTTGGACAATCTCTGACTTGCAAATGTGATAAGGTGATCCAAGCCTTCCTCACCCTCCTGTGTGAGCACTGCTCCCACCATGATACACAATGCATCAACATGGACATGAAAGTCCACATCCCATTTTGTGAAGACCAGGATTGGAGTGGAGGCCAATTTCCCTTTCAGGACGTCCAAACCTTTCATACAATCATCATTCAGCAAAATGTAACATCCTTTTTCAATAATTTTTCCATCGACGCGATGATTTGGGCATAGCTTTTGATAAAATTTATGTAGTATCCAGTGAGTTCCAAGGTAGAACACAACTGTTTAACACTTTGCGATGCTTCCAAATTTAGAATTATTGCAATCTTTGTCGGATCCACTATTAGTCCCTGTTTGAAGACCGTGTGTCCCAACAGATTTCCAAAGGGAACGAGGAATGTATACTTCTTAAGTTTCAACACAATTTGATGTCTTCGGCAAGTATCCAGCATCAAGCATAAATTTGCTACATGGTGCTTAACTAATCCAAAGACAGTCCAATCATCTAGATATACCTCCAAGAACTTGTGGATGTATTCTTTGAATGCAACAATGACAATGCGGGAAATGATGGCTAGCACGTTCTTCATTCCAAACAACATAACAGTGTATTGAAAGCAACCCCATTCCATTGCGAAGGTCGTTTTGCTCTTGTCTTCCAGTGCGATCTTGATCTGATGGTACCTTGAGAACCCATCCATGAACGAGTATGCTTCCTGGCTGCCAATATTTTCCAATACTTCATCTGTGAACAATGTCGAGAATGGGTCATGTACACATGTGTTGTTAAGCTTCCTGAGGTCCACGCATATTCTTATTTCTCCCTTCTTCTTCTTCTTCTCTTGCACTACCATAGGACTCACCCAGTCGGATTCTTCCACTGGCTCAATAATTTTAGCTATGAGCATTTTGTCTAATTCTTCACGGACCTTTTCCTTATATTTTGGATTCAAGCGATAAGGCCTCTGCTTAACCGGCTTCATGTCATGTTTCAAGGTGATCTTCATCATCCCTAAGTCACCAATCATCCCTTTTAAATATATAACTTTAGTTGGGAACAAGTCTTGGTATTTGCAGAGTAACTCAGTGAGCTTATCCACTGTGACATCATCCCAATAGTCCCTAAGCGTTGCATACTTTGGCTTCACCTCCATTCCAATGTTTACCTGCTTCGTTTTTAGTGGCGCGATGATGTTGGGATCCTCAATCAATGGTCCTCGAACCTTGCGATAGCCTTCCGTTTCTGGAATGTTAATATTCATGGGTCCTCATCATCCTCCTCAACATTTACATTGTAAGACTCTAGTGCGCAGCTCAACTATGTCACCCATTCCAGCTGAAGTACTTCTATTGGTTCCTAGTGTATTTTGAAGATAACTTCTTTTATTGTCTGTAGCGCATCGTCAATAGTATCCCACCAATGATCTTCAAACATGAAAGTTAACAAAATTCCCTTGCACAATATTTCCCATTCACTCATACCATCGCAGAGCTCCGTCTCAATATACCAATTCATGGGTATGAAATTTAGGGTATGATAGAACAAAGGCCCCATTCAGGATGTGGCTCTTCCTTGTAGGCTTTGGTCCATTTCGCGAGGTGTGTACATGGATCATGTCATCCATCATACTTGTCTTCTAGCCACATCTGCAGTTTCCCAAATCATAGGCACATCATCCTTCTGCATCCACACCAGTCCTCAAAGCTTCTTTGATGCATACCCCACCACCTTGCGGGTGTAGTACAAAGTGCCTATTTCAGAGCATCGAACCATTGTTGTTCTGGTACTACGCTTTCAAATTTGTTTAGGAATTCATCCACCGCTACCAACCCATCATACATAGGCAGATCCCTTACCTATGTTTTCACGTAGTGAAGTGATCTTACCATCATGTTGCAATTGAGCATGGTTACCTCCTGTAACCAGTTCTTCCATCGTTCTATTTCCTCATTCGAATCCAATATGCAAGAGCTTTCGCACTCCCATGAAATCCGCCCATCCGCTGTAGGATTCACCCTATCATGTTCTCGAGAGATTATCTTGTAGATACAGTCTAGCTCATCGTCGCTCTCATCATTTCGTACTGGCTCTATGTAGTTTGCTCCCTCTACAAGGTCTAAATGCACCACTACACGTAGTTAATTTTTCACAAAAATCATATTGCACTTCTTTATATTTATCACTCCATTCATATCAATGGCCGAATCTATTCCCAACAATGTGAGATATGGATTTATGTCATTGACAATCAATATCACTTTGAAATCTACCAATGCGCTCGCTCCTTCGATGTCTACTATTGTCCCCTGCAATCTTCCCATCGGTAGGATATTCTGCTGGTTCACCATTTTCAATTGAATAGGGGACCATTGCAACATGGGCCTACCCATGCATTCCCATGTCTTCTTTATCAGCACATGTGCATCTGATCCTAGATCCAAAATTACATGATCCATTTCATACTTCCCGATTTGTGCAGTCAATTGCATTTCTCTTCCTATTCACGATGTATGTTTCCTAAGATTTTGGACTATGCGAGGTTCTCCTAACCCAACGCACCTAGTGATAAGTTCCTGTAGTCCTTTCACAACATTGTTGTCGTGCAATAGTTTCATACATGTCTCCAGAAAGATAGTGATCATTGAAGTATCCATCTCTGGATCTAGTTGATCCTTACTACCTCAAGTGGACGCCTTCGTGAAGCTCTTCTTAGCTTCCATGAATGTCTCCTTCATGCGCTCTAAATCAATTTCAGGTTCCTTTGTAGGATCCTTGTGAACCCACACACTTTCTTCAGGCTTCTTACCTTTGTCATCTCCTGTCGTGATGCCACTTCGGAGCACTATGTTTACATTCGGGTCCTCTTCACGCAACTCAGACCTCATCATTTGCAAATTTTGTGTTGGGGGAGGCTAGAGTATCCATTTATTGCACAACCTTACTATCAGTGTAGGGAATTCCTCCCTCTCATGATCAAATTAAGTAAAATATAAACAGGATTCTCTCGTCGGATTTGCACAATCGCGGGCATAATGCCCTGGCCCTCCACAATTGTAACAAATTAGCTGTCCGCGACCCTTTTATGGTCCCATTCCACCTCGACCTCGTCTACGCCAATGTAATCCAGTGCCCATCATCCCTGCATTTGGATTGAGGACGATCTGTACTCTATAGGCAGGGGTCTGATCCATCATTAGCTCGTAACTTTTGCAAGTGTGCTCATCATGGCTTACTAACTTGTAGAAATTACAAAAAAATTGTTGGGACATCTGCATATACTTATGTAATACATGACAATTATCTGTAGCATGTTTTCCTCCTATCTGACAAATCACATAGCATAACGCATGTGCTGCACTTGGTCCTGCTTGTGCCTCTGGTCTTAATGGCATCGACCCTCCTCCTGCCAAGTAGTTTATGAAGACTGGACAATGGTCCTTGTCATGCCCTTGGAATTTGCATTTTATGTACCATATCTCCTCGTGTGCCTTTGGCCGAGTTGTCCTATCGTATTTCGAATTCTGCATTTCTAGACACAAATTTTGTAGTTGCGTATGGATTTGTTGGACTTCCCAGTCCAGGATCTTGTATTGGGGTCTTGTGTAGTCTAATTGCAATCTCCAAACCTTCGACATGGGTGGATAACTTCTACTACGACAACGTCATCCTTAGATGCGACGTTAGTGACACTACAAACCATGCATGATGCTGCACATTTTTCAAGGTCATGTTGGCTTCATGAATCATACTCTTCAGTCTCTGATACGAATCCCATGGGCTCTTGCTTCAAAGCATTGCAATATCCTTAAACCTAATAATCGATTGTGTCTCCGACTTTGGCCTACTAAATTCCCTGTTCAGTACAGCCTAGATATCTATGATCCCCACATTTGGATGGTCATTAGAATTCTTAATGAACCATGTTAGTGCGTGATCCTACAATGCGCTTACCAGTGTTGCCTTCTTTATATTGTCATCCACGACTCCTTGTGCTTCCCATACGGTATTTACCATGAACCAAAATTGGTTTAGATCTTTGTTCCCTACTCCTCTGAATACCAAAATTTTTATCACGCTCGCCATATTGAACTATGGTGGTGGCGGAGGTGGTGTGGGTGGAGATGGCGGTGAACATGGTGAGGCTAGTGGTGGTGTAGGTGGAGGTGGTATGCGAGGAATTCGCTGCCTTATTAGACTGACCGTGCTTCTCGGAGAAACTTTCGCAAGCTCTTCCTCACTTTCCCACTGAGGTGAAATCAAGGGGATATTTTCTATCTTTGTGCTGCCTTCATTTCTATAGATCCTCCCACTTTGCATAGCTCCAAACATAAATTTATTCACATAAGCTGTTTTTCACACAATAACATCTTAATCCAAGTGTTTAAAGATTTAATGTACTTACCTCACGGTCCTTTGAGGAAGCATCATTCCGCCTCGCTATAGCTGACTATTGTGTCTATCGTGAACTCAGTGATAAATCCTCCTATAATTTGATCGATCCAATGGTCCACAATGCATGTTATTTTATCTTCTGATGCTTCTAGTATGCGCATTAATTTTGGAGTCCACACAATTGGTTTGTCAAGCCTACACCTTCCCTAACTATCTGCTAGCTTCGTGATCCACCCATATAACTCAGAGGGGAAGGATGCAAATAAAATTTTGTGGATTTCCATATATAAGTAGTGCTCCAACTACTGTTCCTTTGATACTCGCGGATTCCTGTTTTCCTACGCCACGAACTCGTGAATCTTTCTGCCTAACCACCCTTCAATTTATTTCTTCATTGGATTCAAGTGACACAACATCAGACATCCCTTATGTAGATCCTGATCTTGGCAATGGAACCATTTGTTGGCTTTTTGGGGCCTGACCTAGGTTCGGAGGGGATTTAGCCAGCCCTTTCGACAACAGTTTGCAGGAGCATGGATTGAGGTCTCACTCAAAGTAGTATGGGAGGGTGCTAGAACCAGGTTTCTGCACCCTGGAGATGTCTGATGGTTTCAAGTGGTCTACGGTTCGACCCTCGAGATGTCTGATGGTTTCAAGTGGTCTGCGGTTCGACTTTGCGTGCACATCGCTACGCGCGCTTACCTGTACCTCGTAGTTTGGGATGTTGCCTTAGCGCAGCCCTATTAGGGGGTTGAACAATGTTATTACCCAAGTCCTTATTAGTAACCCTATATTAGTTGATTGACTTAGCTTATCGGTATGATTTCAGTTATACTTAACAATATTCACCATTCATACAAGTGCGCATAGTAAATAAACATTATAATTGCAACTGATATCAAACATTTAATAACACAAGAACAGATAGATGGAATTTCGATAAAACTTCTCTTTATTAGTCTTCCTCCTTGGTTACAGACTCGACTCCGCCCTGCACACTCAGCTACAAACTCTACTAGGCCTCTACACACTCAGCTGCAGAGCCTCTTCCTACTACTATGACCTGAGATACATTTAGACACTTGCTCTATGCTCGCTATCTCATTCTATCCATTCTTTTCTATCATAATATGATTTTCCTTACAACTTAGAGCCTCGCTCTTATTTATACAATCCCATGGTCCATATACCATGGGTAGGCCGACATTACATTCAATCTTAGGGCGGACATTACATGACTCTAACATACATTCCGTGCCCGAAATTTGTGGGGCTTTACAATAATGTTACTCAAAACTTGGGCTTTGAGCCCCAAAACATGCTATGGGGGGATTCCATGCCCAACACAGTGAAAAAACTAGAAATTGAAGTTGAGTTTGGACAATGGAACGAGATACCTGCATATGGGTGGTGCTGCTCAATGGTTGAGTAGTGAAGGCCTCAATTCTATTTCAATTGATGTATTCTTGGTGTTTATAATACATGCATAGATTTCTAGTATGCTTAATGTATATTTGGCCCTAAAAACAAACCTATGCTACTCACACCTGAACCATAGGACACCATTTGCATGATCATAAGATCCATTTTTCATTTATGTTTTATGATCAATCACTAACCATAAATAGCTTAAGTATGTTAAAAAAGATGAAAATCATTCAAATACAATAAACATGAAATGAAAGTTTGAAACATCAAAATTCAAATCAATGAAGGCATAATGGAGTGTACTCTCAAACATTCCATAAAAAATAATAACGGAGTACTCTCCATTGGGCTTAGCTCAACATATTTGTTACATTTTCACCCAGGTGTTGGGACATAAATGGATTGACGTCACCATGGTTTGTAGCAAAGCAATTTTAGAGTAGACAATATCCCTAGTCAATAAATCTTTTTGTGGGAAATATTACTACACAGATTATCAATCTTCCAAAGGTTTATCAAGATGCCAGAGGAACACCACATAGGAAAATTGCACATTGTCACCTCAACATGAGTCCCCACTCTTCAAGCCAACTCCTAAAATGTGATGGGATGCTTCCTATACTATCAAAACACTCTACGACAAGATTAATATACCAGTGCCTATAAATGTTTATTGGATGATTGAGACTAAGAGTTAGTGTAGATGATTGAAAAACTTAAAAATGGTATTCTACAAAACAAATTGCAATGAGGACACAATAAAATAGCGAAATAAGCCTTGAAAATGCACTAATTGACTGTAAGACAACCCTGACGGATTAGTGTTGATTATGCCCTTGATATATGATTGTAAACAATGATTTTGCTTATTTGTTTGGAGTTATAATTATGATTCTATGCTAAAAAATGCATGACCAACAAATCAGGGCCTATATTGTTCTCTTGTAATTAATCTTCGAAGGGAGGAAAAAGTAGCCCATCCAACCCCATAGGCTATAGTCAATTATAAAGGGGAAAACCCATTATTCAGTGTTTTGGGTTAACATTGGGTAAATAAAGGTAATTGGAGGAAAATTTGTGAACTAAGCCATAACTGGGGCAAAGTGGAGGGAAACCTGTTAGACACTCAAATTAAATTTAGGAAAAGTGGCCCTAAAGGTAATCTATAAATAACATAGAGGAGAACCATTTCTCTCATCATGTATTGTGGATATTTTTGATTTATGAGTTGAGGTTTTGAGAGTTTAAGACCCCTTTTTTCTTTTATTGGTTTTGGTGGTGAAAGATCCTACCCTAGCCAACCTCTCTTCTCTCTCTCTAATTTGTTTCGCTTAATTTTTCGATGCAAATTTCATCTGATTTGGAAAGCAAGGATGAGTTTTTATGGAGTGATTAATTTGAGGAGAAATTTGATGGAGCCAAGGTTTGTCTAAGATAGTCTAGGGCAACAAAAACATTATTTTGGGCAGCAGGAAGGTTTTTGGTTGTACCATAAACCTATTAAGGCTAGTTCAAGGCAATAATGGAGCAATATTTTGGCACAAAGGTCTGGCTAAAGTATTTTTAGGGCAACAAAATTAGTTTGGGTAGCAACAATTTGCTCTGTGGTTGCAGATTCATCCAAAGAAAATATATGGGAAACAACTTTCCCTTAAGAACACTTCAAAACCTTAACTTGTGGTTGCATATTATTTTAGTTCTCAAATTTCTCCAATGTGCATTACACACAAACTATGTTAAAAGTTTGTTAGAAAAATTCAATATGGTTGGTTGCAAGCAACATCCAAACCTATAGAGGTTAACTTGAAGTTATTAATGACATTTTACTCTAAACTAACAAATGCATCTCCGTATAAATAATTGATGTGGAGTTTGATTTATATAACAACCTTTAAATGGGATTTTAGGAAATCACATTTCTAAATTTATTACAACTACCAAGATTGATCATTGAGTGAAAATCAAGAGAATTTTGACATATGTGAAGGGTACTTTAGAGTATAGAATCAATAACATTATATGGTAGATGAGAGGTTTTCTAACTTACAAGGTATATTTCTTTGGTCACTGAGTAAGGTATTTTATCCTATCATCAGAAACCAATGAAAGCATTTCTTTCCTCTACTAATGCAAAGTATAAGGTAACAATCATTGTAGATTCTAATATAGTTTGGTTGAGGAGGATACTTGCAAGTCAGACAAAAGTGTAGCACTACACTTTACAAGGATAAGTGGAGCATTTCAAAACTCACAAATAATATTGTTTTTTTAAGGAGTGGGCATTTGTATTCAGACATTTTAGCTATATTGCCATTGTATTTAGACATTTTAGCTAGATTTCATATTTTGGGAATATTTTAGAATCTAACAGATAGAAATGAGGTCAAATAATTGACTTCACTCCTCTCTGTTAGATTCCTAGAATTTGCAACTGATTTAAGTTAAGCTATTATATTCTATAGTTGGTGGAATTAAGAAACCAAACTATAATATAGTGCAATTCTTCTAATAAAATCGATTTTGATTTAGTTTTTTTACAATTTTGAGAATATGAATCATTCCATAAAACTTTTCAAAATTTACTCAATTATATAGAATGGTTTAATATGTTGATTTGTAATTTCTACTGCTATTATGGGAAAAAATATATTATATATGTTTTATATATGCTTTACCAATTGTCAAAATATATACTGAAGTTTACACGTTGTAGTGTTGAGGTCCTTGATTATGAACTTAGCATACCTCTATTAAGCATTATGTTCCTGCAATGTGAAGGCATATGCATGTGTATACATAGAAGCATGAATACCTAGAAGACTCAATGAGTTGTATTATTTTTCACTCTTTAAATAAAAGCCATGTTTTCTTGCTTACAAATTTTTTCATGGAAGGGAGGAGTTTAGAAAAAAAATCAAAGAGGATAATGTTAATGCCAAAGGGGTATGCTAGATTCAAAACCCATAGTTATAAGTTATCTTTTTTGTTGTGTGATATGTCATTTATAGATAGAGAAGCTATGGTAAACCTGGTCTTGTTGGCTATTGGATATGTTTTTCATGTGTTAAGTCAATTTGTAGGAATTTAATTATGAACCGTTTCATGCAGGTTAATAGATAAGGAGCCGATAAATGGAAGCAATGAAAAAAGAGGTAAGGGTACACGTTGAAAGAATGGTTACTAATTTTTTATTTTTAATTGTTGGATTATGGTTTTGGTGTTGTTTGTCTCCCTTTTAAGTCTCTGTAATGGTGTTGGACCTGCCAACATGTAAGGGGATCTCCTCAGTAAGAATTCCCAACTAGATCTTAGACTGTTCGGTGTAGGAGTTCTAGCAGTGGGTCGTATGGTAATGCCTTGACCAAGATTTCGCACAAAGGCAAGTAAGATGCCTCTATTAGTAGCAAGGGTGTTACAACTGCATTGAGTCAAGGAAGGTGCATGAGAGGTTCTAACACATGGTGGTTGAGATGAGTGCACCCCTTTGAAACATGTAATAGTAAGTCAATGGGAAGGGAACACACGAGCGAAGATGAATCACAAGATGGAAAGCAAGTTAGCTGGCAATCCGAATTGATGGTTAAACAAACAACACATTTCATAAATATTCATACATACTCATATAGAAGAGTCCATACATGCATGCATTAGAAAGCAAATACATATGCCATTTAGAGTAAACAAGATAACTAGAATACAATACAAGATATGCATGAAATGTGTTGGCTCTTATTATATAAAGAAGTGTAAGTTCGAGTCATACAATACATCCATGTCCAACCACTTGTCCCAATAGTGGAATGTTATAGCCACAACCACCTGCTCCTCCAAAGAGATGTACTAGCTATGTGTAGTGGAGAAGCCAAGGCTCATCACAATATTGTCCAAGCTTCCTCTAAGATACTCCTATCGAAGCTTGGCTGACCAAAATCATTTACAATGAGTTATGACCATATATTTATAGCAAAGCGTGGGGTGACCCTTGGCATTCCCCTTTGTGATAGTTCATCTACCCTCATGACTCTTCATCTAATCTATGATTGTTACATCCAACTATTGACACTTGAACTTCCACTTTACATGACGTTACATTACAGTGCACATGTGCTCATGGGAGACAAAATGGCTTGAGCAAGCCAAGCAAGATATCACTGACAATTAGTCCATTGAGGTGAGACCAACTCTTTGAAATTACTGTGGTGGTGAAGGTGGTGAGTTGATGCTAAGATCGGTTTTCCATGATGGTGTGCATGCACCCCATGGTGACATCTTGCCGAAGCGAACTCTTGCCTCTATTGCATCTGGTGCATTGGTATGGCTCCTTCATCCAACTCGGCTACTAACATGCACATGGTCTTCTTAGGTGCGGCTGAACTAGAAACACACTGATGCATAGTGTCTGTGGTGATATTCAAGTGTGTGCTGGTGGTCATGCACATCAACTTGCCGAAGTACATGTTCTGCTCCATTTGGACTTTCTTATTGTCTTCGCCTTGGTGAGTGTGTTGAATGGGCTGGATCACACGCGTGTGCACAATGACATGCATGCTTTTGAATCCCTTGCATACGACCAACAACAACGATCACCATGTCTTCTATGTGCCAGCTACTAGGATTGATCTTTAACATGTATGGGCGTAGTTTCATATGTGGGTGCATGTTGCACCCACTGCTATTCCTCTTTCTCCTACGAATCATTCATATATCTATGCAGCTTCATGTTCTTCCTTTTGTTGTTGCTTTATAACATGCAACTCCTTCTTTGTTCCATTCTCTGTCTTCTCATGATCTTCAATGTCGCACTGTCACCTCATAGCTTAAGTCTCCAAGGTTTCTTTCATCATCAGTGGATCTTATTGAGCTCGCAACTTTGTTCCACCTCTGTGTTGTCAACAACCTTCCTCTTGCATTTGTTGCATTTGGTATGCTACCTTCAGCTATTGTTCATGATGCTTCTTATTGTGATGCTACTACTGTCATATCTTGATGTCCTTGATGTCTTCGTGGGTAGGTAAGTCCATAAACACTTGATCAACTGCATCCCCAAGTGTGCTCTAAAACGTGTCTTCAAATTTTCTCTCTTGGAAACCATTGCACCTATATTGTTGAGAGGAAGATGAACACCTACAATACCTAGAGACATGGCAACACTCAGGCCAAGAAATATATTAGTCAAAAGACAATGAACTTGAGAACTGACTTGCAACATATTTGTGTGACTGATCATGAAGGTTGTGTAATTTCAGCCGTGAGGTTGGGAGATTGACTGCCAAGACTATGCAAGGCATAGTTTAGGCTACTGGGAGACTAGCTGACTATTGGAATTGTGCAATACATAGTCTAGTCTAGCTGCTGACTGCTGGAATTGCGCAATGCACAATCTCAACTGGCAATGGTTGTAGGCTCAATGACTACATTGTGCAATTTTCTGGGCCAGCAGCCACTATCCCTTAGAAATGTGGAAAACAGTCCTGGAGGGTAGTGGCTAGGTAGAAATGCACATTTTTGGAGTGGGAGATAGAGCCTTCCTTCCCCAGATTGCGCAATTTTGTCTCAATGAAGGTAGAGTACGGTTCAAGGTTGCTTAGACTTGCCGACAGGCAACTAAATGCAACTGTAAGTGTGCATGCATGGTGATACTGAGTATAAGTATAAGTGAATGATCATGCATGAAAATGGTGAATGAAAGATTCAGAAAATGGAACAACATACATGTGGGTGAGGCGATTCACCGAATCAGTGATCGTTTGTGAAAAATAGTTTCATGCATGCGACAATAGTGAGATGTTGACGAAAAATAAAATGGTGCTAGTACAAGCTAGAATGTATCAAAACAAAAATAAGCTCTCGCTAAAATAAAGCAGACATCATTCATACGAAGAGAAACACAAAAAGTGCCTGAAATGCAACACAAGTCATGGAAAGTGGCCTTACCCCAAAACAATTGAGTTGAGTTTGCCGACAGCTCTTAGATGTGATGTGGGATGTCAAAGCTATAAGGATCGAGGTTGTGACATGCATGGCACAAATCTAGGGAAAGCGACACTTGGTGGGAGGCTTCTGAAATGATCCTTGCATGTAACCTCCAACTGCTAAAAATACATCCCTGAAACAAGGGATGCCTTTGCATGCTGCCTTGAGAGAAACAACCCATGCATGTAAGTCAGTTTTTGTCAGTCCCAGAGGAACTGGTCAACTCAGCTGCACATGCAAGAGACTGCTCGATTGCTAGGAGAAAATGTGCATTTTTGGCTGGGAGCTAGGCTAGCTACCCATGGGATTTGCGCAATTTCTGGGTAGAGCAACAGACTTCTGCCTAGATTTGCTCAAATTTTGGGTTGAGCAAACCTGCTAGGGAAAATTGCACAATTTTTACTATGAGTGTTGACTGCCAAAATTGTACAATTCTAGAGCCCAACAAGTTGCCAATCAGGATTGCGCAATTTTTGGAGGAAGGCTGGTTTCCCTCCAGAATTGCGCATTTTCTTGAGGGAGATGCTTAGCCTACAGTTGGACCAAGTCTAAGTGATGAACCTGAGGGGAATGAATCGAGCTATGATCGACAGGCTGCCTTTGTGCAAGAAAAACATCGAAGCTTGTGTACTTGACGAAGCAAGACATCTTGCTATGAATGTTGGAAGGGAGGCCCCAAAACGAAGTTGAGGAAAAATTTTGGAGGGTGGTTGTAGCCGCTACAACACTTGGTGACACACTGGTATAACTCCAGCTCTCTAAATGGACCTTGTTCATGAAAAGCAAGTCTAACACCACTAGAAGTATTATTTAGTTCTCAACCCCTCTTGGTTTCCACGCTAGCTTGATTGTAATATGTAGCATCTACCAAGCTCTTGGTCGATTGACACACATTCCAAGCCAAGGAAACACATTTTTTTAATTGGGGTTGAGGGGTATATCGGTGCACAAGCAGTATAGCTGTCAGAGTCTTAGTTTCATCTCTGGTGTTGCTCTGTTGCCAGCAAGCCTGGACAATACCCCGGTGGAGTCACATAGGAACACAAGCATGGCTCTGTTGCGAGTGAGCCAGGTTAGTACCTCGGTGAGTTACTTGCATCACCTCTCTGCACAAGAAGCCTTTCTCTTATTTTGCCTTAATCATTTTCATTTTTTCAAACTTTTTTCACTTTTTCACTTTTTCATTTTTCATCTTCGTAATTTTGCATAGAACTTATTTATTTGAGAGGCAAAAGAGGGATCTTGACTTATTGAGACCATAAGAGGTTGTTCCTACAGAGAAGTAGTTTATTATACCTCTGACATGCTTGTTAAGGATTTCCCCCTCACCTTGTCTACTTGACTAAGTTGACAAGGACTAAAAGTCTCAAGTTCTTCATACAGAGGCAGGATGACAGATAACCAAGTAGTGATAGCAACAAAAGGCCTCTTATCCTTTACCCAGCTTGCTTCAAGAGTCATACATGGTTTCATGTGAAACTAACCTACAAACGAAACAAATAAATTGACAAAAAACAAGCAAAGAAAGAGCAGAAGAAAAATGGAAAGCAAATCAAGTGAGCAAACAAGTAAGAAAACAAACAAGAAAACAAAGAAAGTAATCAAACAAGCATGCAAGTGAACAACAAACAAGTAAGAAAACAAATAAGAAAACAAAGAAATTAATCAAACAAGCATGCAAGTGAACAACTCATAAGAAAACACTACTCCTACCCTTAAGCTAACAGTGCATGGGCCATCTCCCTTGAAGTGATACTTCCAATGCAACCACCTGTGCATTGGTTGAACCATGTTGATGAAGACATGGTTTGCGAACAAGATAGCTTTGTCAACCAACAAACAAGAAAGATGTAACAGTGAAGACAAACACATTCTGAACTTAGAAGTGACCACAGAACACAAATGAATGAAAGTGCATGAAATTTATTCTATGGAGCTAACATGATGTTGTGCTACACTACATGTAGATGTTGAGTGTATGCATTCTCTTGAATATGAAATGCAATAAAATATGAGAAAGGTAGGCCACATGTGTTATGCATGTGTGCTTGTTGTGTAAGATTGCTCCAATGCATGATCGATGGGATCATGTAGTTCGAGTGGATGAAGTGAAATTTGGGTATTTGGTTGATCTTCTATGAAAAGAAAAGAGTGATGAGGAGGCTTGAGTGCTTCAACAATTTCTTGACCAGAAGTGAAACCAACCCCAGGATAGCGAGGGTATAACACAACCATCAACTCGGGCTAAAGTGCCTCGACAGTCTGGGGGGGTTTGACTTCGTTGAGAGATATCTCATCATAGACCAGTATTTTAGACAAATTAACAATGATTGAATCAATATTGTGATCGTATGAGGAAGTGAATAGATCATAACAACCAAGATTAGAAAATTCGAGATGTTCGTTGGCATCCTCATGATTTGATGAATTAGGGAGAGAGGTAGATGGGAAACAAAAATTCTCACCCTTTGTGTTTTAAATAAAGATAAATGATAGATTGGATGCATTTCCCAAGGAAGATGTGTCTTCTACGTACTGTAATGACAAACTAACATCTGACGTGTCCTATGAATGATTGGAAGTAGAATCATCCAGAAATGAGTTTTCATAGGGGAAATCAATAGTGGTAGAATCACAAGGGATGTCAGGATGAAGTGAGTGAGGCAAAACTGAAAAGGAGTCATCCTTCACTACGAGTTCTCCTTTAGATTCCCACACACACTCATCACGAATGATGGTGCAGGTCGGCTGCATAACACCAACTCCATTGACAACTTGATCCTTGTTCACAACAAGTGATGAGTTTGGAATGGAAGAACACAATCTAGTGCAATCCGGAGGATCAACAGAATGCGGGGAAAAAGGTCGAGGGAATTAATCCACATGATAAAGAACATGATTGCAAGCCGAATCTGCGCAGATATCAAGGACAGATGGGTGGGAGGATGTGACAGTTCAACAGAGGTATGTGCATGATCTCCCACATCACTCCGTAGTGGTGGAGATATTTGATGAGGTGAAGGCAGATAATCACTTATGATAGCGACTGTGCCTACTCGGGAATACACAGTTCCATCACCAGAGTATGAGCGGGATTCGAGTGATTTCAAGAATTATGGATTTTCATATATGTGAAGAAGATACTCAAATCTCCCATCAAGGAATTCCCAATCAATATCAACTTCAGGGAATCAATATGCAAGATTACAAAAGCGTGTGGAAAAGTGTTCAGCGGATTCATCAAGTGCTTTCCGTAATTCTAGAATTTCTTTATTGAATGCTTTATAATCAAAGCGAGTGAAATCACGGTCCATCTCTGTGACCAGATGAGCAATAAAATGAATATATTTTTTGGGCAGCATGGCACACTAGTGCATTGGATGCCCTTGAAGCATGTAGACAAACAACACAGAACTCATGTATTCTTCAAAGAATCCATGTGTTTTGCATGAGCCTACAATGCAGACTATGTGCCTAACCAAGGCTATGTCGCCTCCACCATCAAATGTTTTATGAGACAAGTTTTCTGAGAGCGTTTCCGAGATAATAAGATCATTTCCATAGGACATTCACTCCCGAAGAGAAACTCAGTAGTTAGTCATGATAGATGTGTAGAGATTCAAAACAGATGTGAGGACTCAGTTTGTCATTTGGCCCTCCTTCTAGTGGAAAAATGTTTACATTGTTGGACCTGCCAACATGTAAGGGGATCTCCCCGATAAGAAGTTCCAATTAGATCTCAGACCATTTGGTGTAGGAGTCCCAGCATCGTATGGTAATGCCTTGACCGTGATTTTGTGTAGAGGCAAGTAAGATGACTCTATTGGTAGCAAGAGTGTGACAGCTGCAACGAGTCAAGGAAGGTGCATGAAAGGTTGTAACATATGGGGGTTGAGATGAGTGTGCCCCTTGGCAATCTGTAATAGTACTTGGATGGAAAGGGAACACACGAGCAAAGATGCATCACAAGCTGGAAGGAAAGTTAGCTGGTAATCCAAAGTGATGGTTAAACAAACAACACATTTCAAAAAGATTTATACAAACTCATACATAGTATTCCATACATGCATGCATAAGAAAGAAAATACATATGCCATTTAGAGTAAACAAGATAGCTAGAATACAATACAACATATGCATGAAACGTGTTGGGTCTTTTTATATAAAGAAGTGTAAGTTCCAGTCATACAATACATCCATGTCCAACCACTAGTCCCAATAGTGGAACATTACAACCACAAACACTTGCTCCTCCAAAGAGATGTACTATCTCTGCACAGTGGAGAAGCCAAGTCTTGTTACAATATTGTCCAAGCTTTCTCTAATATACTCCTTTCAAAGCTTGGCTAACTAAAAGCCTTTACAATGAGTTATGAGGTTCTGTTAATTACAAAGGGTGGGGTGACCCTTGACATTCCCCTTTGTGATAGTTCATCTACCCTCATGACGCTTCATCTACTCTATGACTGTTACATCCAACTATCGACACTTCAACTTCCACTTCACATGATGTTACATTAAAATGCGCATGTGCTCATGGGAGACAAAATTGCTTGATCAAGCCACGAAAGACATCACTGGAACTTGGTCCATTGAGGTGAAACAAACTCTTTAACATTCTTGTGATGGTGAAGGTGGTGAGTTGATGCCAAGCTTGGTTGTCCGTGATGGTGTGCATGCACCCCATGGTGACATATTCCCGAAGCGAACTCTTGCTTCTATTGCATCTGGTGCATTAGTATGGCTTCTTCATCCAACTTGTCTACTAACATGTGCATGGTCTTCTTGGGTGCAGCTGAACTGACAACACAATGATGCATAGTGTCCGTGATGATCTTCAAGTGTGTGCTAGTGGTCATGTGCATCAACTTGCTGAAGTACATGTTCAACTCCAGTTGGACTTGCTTATTGTCTTCACCTTGGTGAGTGTGCTGAATGGGTTGGATTGCATGCATGTGCACAATCACATCCATACTGTTGAATCCCTTGCATGTGACTAACAACATTGCTTACCATGTCTGCTCCATGCCAACTACTAGGATGGATCTTTAACATGTATGGGTGCAATTTCATCCATGAGTGCACGTTGTTCCCACTGTTATTCCTGTTCCTACTGCAACTCATTCGCCTATCTGTGCAACTTCATGTTCTTCCTTAAGTTGTTATTTCAGTACATGCAAATCCTTCTTTGTTCCATTCTTTGTCTTCACACGATCTTCAATGTCACGTTGTCACCTCATAGCCTGAGTCTCCAAAGTTGCTTTCATCATCAGTAGATTTGCTTGAGCTTGCAACATTGTTCCTCCTATGTGTTAGCAACAACCTTACTCTTGCATTCGTTGCATTCGGTATGCTGCCTTTAGTTGTTGTTCATGATGCTTCTCGTTGTGATGTTGTTGCTATCATATCTTGATGTCCTTGTCTATGAACAAATTGATGTCTTCATGGGTAGGCAAGTCCGTAGACACTTGATCAATTGCATCCCCAAGTGTGCTTTGAATGGTGTCTTTGACTATACTCTCTTGGAAACTATTGTATCTATACTGCTGAGAGGCAGATGAACACCTACAATACCTGGAGACATGGAAACACCATGGCAACCAATATGTTAGTCAAAAACCAAAATGAACTTGAGAACGAACTTGTAACATACCCGTGTGACTGATCATAAAGGTTGCATAATTTCAGCTAGGAGGTCAGGAGACTAACTGCCAAGACTTTGTAAGGTATAGTCTGGGCTGCTAGGAGACTGACTGACTGCTAGAACTGTGCAATGCACAGTCTAGTCTAGTTGCTGACTGCTGGAATTGTGCAGCGTGCAATCTCAGCTAGCAATGGTTGCAGGCTCAATGACTGCATTGCAAAATTTTTTGGGCCAACAACCACTGTCCCTCAGAAATGTGCAAAACTTTCCTGGAGGATAATGGATACACATAAATGCATTTTTATGGAGAGGGAGACAAAGCCTTCCTTCCATAGATTACACAATGCTATCTTAGTGAAGGAAAATTCGAGGTCGAATTTGTCCAGAATCACTAAACACGAATGTGAGTACGAATGCATGGTGATATTGAGTGTAAGCATAAGTGAATGATCATACATACAAATGGTGAATGAGAGATTCAGAAAAAATAAGAACATGCATGTGGGTGAGGTGAGTCGCCGAATCAGCGACCGTTTGTGAAAAGCAATATCATGCATGCGACAGCAATGAGATGTTTACAAAAATTGAAACAGTGCTATAACAAGTTAGAATGTATCAAAACAACAGCAAGCACTCAGTAAAATCAAGAAGACAACGTTCATATGAATTGAAATAGAAAAAGCACCAGAAATGCAACACAAGTCATGGAAATTGGGTTTACCCCAAAACAACTGAGTTGAGTGTGCTGACAACTCCTAGATGTGATGTGGGATGTCAAAGCTACAAGGTTGATGTGAGGAATGAGATCTGCAACATCTGGTTGATGATTTTTGATAACATCGAGGTTGTGACGTGCATGCCACAAATATAGGGAAAGTGACACTTGGTGGGAAGCTTCTGAAATGATCCTTTCATATAACCTCCAACTACTAAAAATAGATCCCTGAAACAAGGGATGCTTTTGCATGCTTCCATGGGAGAAGAAACCCATCTATGCAAGTCATTTTTTCTCAGTCTAGGAGAGAACTAGTCAACTCAGCTACACATGCAAGACACTGCTCGACTGCTAGGAGAAAATGGAAATTTCTGGCTGGGATCTGGGTTGGCTTCCCAGGGGATTTGGGCAATTTTTGGATAGAGAAGTTGACTGCTACCCAGATTTGTACAAATTCTAGGTTGAGAAGCCCTGTTGGGGAAAATTACACAATTTTCACTTTGAGTGTTGATTACAAAAATTGCATAATTCTGGAGCCTAGTAGGCTACCAATCAGGATTGCACAATTTCTGGAGGGAAGGCTTGTTACCCTCCAGAATTGCACAATTTATTGGGGGAGATGCTCTGCTTGTAGCTGGACCATGTCCAGGTGATCAACTTGTGAGGGGAATGCATCAAGTTGTGATCGACAGGATACCTTTGTGCAAGAAGAACATTGAAGCTATTGAAAATGCAACAAGATGATGGAGCTTAGTGAAAGGAAGTCACCTTCACTAAGTTGGTCCGTAGGCTATTTTTGGCGCAAAGTCTATTTTTAGACTATGTCTATTTTTAGACATATGGATCATGGTCTATGAGTTGCAGGATGTTGTTTATGGATGATTGGTCATGTTGGGAAAAATAGATGGACTTCTATTTTTGGTTCACAGCGGTGTGATCAGAGTCTATTTTTAGATTGCCAGGCTAAAAATAGAAACAGTCAAATATTATTAGCTCATAATAATATTTGGACTATAAACTTTATCTTATCCTCTTGGAGCACTTCATTTCGAGTTACATATGTGGCACATGCAGCTGGAAGAAGGAAATATGCGTTTCCTAATGCTTAGTTGAGTTGTTACATGCAGGACTTCAGTTAGAACTCAAGAGATTGAGTTTGGTGGAGTTGACAGTGGAGTTGATGGAGTTGTGTTCAGTTTGACTCAGTTGAACTAGTTGTATTTAGTCTAACTGCAATTAGACTAAGTGATGAGTGTTGTGAATTAGTTATTAATTAATTCACTAATTATTAACTCATAAAGCAATTGAAGAATACATCAGTTAACTCAGTGCATGTCAGTGCGCGTTCAGTTTAGTGCAGACAAGCGTTAGAGGTTGAGATTACTATCAGTTGTGACTATAGTTGTGCATGAGATTTTGTAAAATCAGTGGGATTGAGTTGCCAATGAGGATTGTGCAGTATATGCCCAGTGAAATAGCTTGTGCTCACGTGATTTTCACTTGGTATTGTGCAATAGAGGCAGGTAAAGTAGCGGAGGATATTTGAACCTGTGACTTGTTCGGATCTGAGCTAGTTTTGTGTGTAACAGGTGGAGCTAGTATTGATTACTTGCGAGAAGTATTGTACTATGTTTGTTACATGTTCTCAGTCATATAATATACAGATAGTTTAGGGCTTTTAGCGATATGATTTCCCCGGGGATACATACTGTGTTGATATATGTGTTTGATGCTTCTATGTGCGCATGCGATTGTTTCTTAATTCCGCAAAATTGATGATCAACATAGAGGATGTTATGTATTATGCATGTATTCCACAATTAGTGTATAATCGGGATAATCTCTGTGAATAAGTGTCATATTATTGATAAAATTTCTACAGAAGCTTGTGTACTTGACAAAGCAAGACATGTTGCTGTGAAGGTTGGAAGGGAGGCTCGAAAACAAAGTTGAGGCAAAATTTTGGAGGGTGGTTGTAGCCGCTACAACAGTCTCTTTTGAAGTAATTTGTGAATAATTTTTTGTATTATGCCAAACCAATTTATGACATTCAATGCCTATTAGAATGATGTCCAAAATTAAATGCCTTTGACGAAAATGAATGATTGATTTTATTAGCAATCATAATATAAACATTTACTAAAACACTGTCATGGATAACTTTCACATATAAAGTCTTTATCATTGTGTGGATTTTGAATAATAGCCTTCAATTGAATAAAATTCAAGGTTTTTCTCAACCAATATAAGGCTTCCTCACTTAGGTTCAAAGTTATCTTATCTCTTTAGATAGGCTTGTGGGCAGCTACTCTAGGCTCAAGAGTGTAGTGGCAGTCTCACTGACTTGATCCAAGACTTCGCAGTGACAAGAAGGTCTACCAATTCTCTTGATTAAAAAAGACCACATTCACCTAAATAAAGTTCTAGTTTTTATTTTTTTATTTTTTAAAGAGGTAAGTGCCTTTTGGTAAATCATATAGCTCACTCTATTTCCCAATTTTGGCATGGTTTGATGGGATTCTCTAATGATTTCATTGTTTTCTAATGATAGGATAAAAACCTTACTTTACGAAGGCTCATACATTAAAGATAGAATATAGGATTTCCATGGCTAAATATGTTGAATAAGTCTGATTAGTTTTCTTATATTTTGTTTGAAGGTGAAGATTATGCATTCAAGTTTTGTTTTTGCATGCTCATTATACAATTTCATGAACAATGATCTCTTTTTTTGTTGATCATTTGGAACATGTTATACCATGTAACAACCACCCCATTTATATATAGTAATAGCTAATATTAGACATATAAATGGGGACCCTTTTTAAATTTTTAGTCTTTGAAAAATAAATCCTAACTCTAAGAAATTGACTTGAAAACTCTTAGAAAATAACCCAAGTTTAGGATCCTCATCGCAAATCACATTTTTTCATGTGATAATCATAAACACCTTAAAGAAATTGTAATATGCGGTCAACCCTCCCGATGCAAAATTCCAATCAAAATGCCTTAACAATTCGCAATCGCATTTTACATTATAAATAGGAAACACTATATGACATCATTTAAAGACCTGCGATGTGCGAATAAAGCACCAAGCGTGGGAGGTAACTGTGTTTTAATATAATAATGAATGGTTTGACATGGTATTTAATGTTTAGCAGCCTGAGAGAGGCAATGATGTTTCAAGTTATGGCTAGTTAACGCTGAGTATCTTATTCGAAATCCTCCCACGATTCAATGTCATTTTAGAGAGTTTTCAGCCTTAATTTCCCTATATCGTCTGCGCTGAATATATCTCTTCCATTTCACGAAAGCTACACAAGACATGTCATTACAGAAAGTGATGTAGAAATAGAGAAAGCTAAGCATTAAACAGTCTGAGCTATCATAAATGTCTCCTATATTCTCTGGTACAACCTACAACTTCGATGGGGGGGCAACAACTTGAGAGGTCATATACAATAGGCTTGAGGATGAGTGTCCCAAGGTTACTGTCACAAAATTGATGACTAACTCAATAAAACCTTTGGGACTCCAATTCAAGGATGCTGCTTGTTCTTTCCTTCACAAAATAGGGGCGAGAAAAAAATCGTCCCATACACTCATATGATTAGGTGGGTGGTGGAAAACCTCACTATTAAAGATAGACAATTCAAGAACTCGAGAATGGAACTCATGGGTTCATGCAAAGCAGAAGACTTGAAGAAAATGTACCATATACCTAACCCACAAGACATATATGATAAATCATACTTAGCCAACTTCTCAAACAAGAACGAAGAATCTTTTAAGATGATCCAGGGCTAGAGGGTACTAGAGAACAAGTTCAAATTTGATAAAATGGATATGTATGCTGTAGCCTCCTTGGCAAACCCCTACAACTATGTAGCTGCTATGTTATGTAGACTATACGAGTTACCTAATAATGCTAAGTTTTCCCTAGAATGGATTCCTTTGATTGATTCTTGTGTCAATTACCACATTATGAATTGGGCCACCATCCTATCTAATAACCTAGCCATTGTCATCATTGAATATCAACAGAAGAGATCCTCCTCTCCAGAGAACCTTCCTCCATGCTATTTCAGTGCCTACATCATGGATTCTATATGTTTCTGCACTAAATTTCCAATCATAGGTTGGAAATGGACCTTGTAAGACCCCTACCCTGTCCATCTCAGCCATAAACAAATTTGGGAATCCCATTATATACCCTATTTTTATAAAATATGCCATGTTGTTATTTTTCCATTGCATCAATTAATTTTCAATAAGAAAGCCCCCAATTTTTCCAAAGAAGCCGCTATAGACCTTATTGTAGTCAGAAAATATTTTGTTGAAGAATGGTTTACATACATTAGGGTTTTTGGTAGTACATCAAACCCACATGTCATCCCTTTGTATGTCTCTGATAAATTATTAGCAAGAGAAATAGCCCACCAGACTATGGGAAAAGGCTTGACCAAGCTCCTAAAAGAAAACTGGAAGTTATTATGGCCATCATTTCCTATTAGGTGTGGTTCCTATTCATTAGCAAATTTTAACCATGCAATCAAGGAGTCAATAAGCCTAGAAAGCCTTAGGCTCCATACTTTGTGAAAAAGGAAATTTGATTGAGACAAGATAGCATATAACATCACTACTGAAGTAAAGATCAAGCCTTATAATGATGAGGCTAATGATTTTGAAGACCTTTTAAAGTCAGTTGAATATTTCAAACAATAGTTCAAATGGGCAAGGACAAATATGAGTCTTGAACATTTTGAAAGCTTTCAGGAGTTCAAAAACAAAAGGATCGAAATAATTCCACTACATTTGTTAAAAATTGAGGATAATCCTACACCCAATGTGACTGTCAACAACGAGGGACCTAATTCTCGCATACAGTCTCAAGTGGATACATGGAAAGCACTAGATACAGGGAAGGCCCAAGACACTGAGAAAATAGTAGAATCCAGTAGGAAGTTAGCTGAAAAGCAGGGTATGAGCACCCAACCTAAAGATATCAGTTCAGAGATCAAAAGTAGTAGTTTGGAGCAGGAGTGGGATCAATTCGATAAGAAACTACAAGACACTCCCAAGAAAAAATATGGTCAGGAAGCTTCTCTTTACATTCATAAAAACACAGAGTCTGAACCAATGGATGAGCAAGCGACAACGTCTCAGTAGCATGAAATCATTGTCACTCTGCCCACATTAGAAATTGTCTTAAAGGTGATTAAAATCCCTCCTCTTTATGTGTTCTACAACCTGATGCATAAGGATCTAGTAAGGAGACAAATGAATAGGAGAAGGATAGAAACACCCAACCTCCCACCTGGGAATGAGCTAATGGACATAGTTTGGAAGGAAATCCCTTCCAACCCAGTTGAAAACTTGACCAGATTGTCACAATTTATAGGATCATATGCAACTACCACCATGGACAAAGCTACTGAGATATTTGTTTTGTTAAAGGAAAAGGAAGAGAAGATTGCACAACTCGAGTAACAGCTCGAAACGGAGAAGGCAAGTGTGAACAGGTAGGCCAATGAGAAACTAGCCGAATTACAACATAAAATGTAGGTGTTGAAGATAATCCATAAAGTAGACATATTGGCCAAAAACATGAAACTCCAAGACTTCCAGCAAGCCATGGCGAAATATAAGGATGTTCCTACTTTCGAGAAATTCATCAAAAAGGAGCTAGAACTAAATTCCCTCCTATTAAAATAGCAAGAACAATATTTCCAAAAGATGTGACATATTGCTCCTTATCTGATCACTAGTGACCAACTAACGGATAAAGAAATTGACTAGAAAACTGAGTTTACTAATCTAAACACAAGAATCTCAGAGTTCATCGAATGGAAAGAAACATAAGAGGGGAGGAAGGCTAATCTGGCTGCAATTGAGGAGACACACAAGAATAGTATTTTCATGGATTAGGATGCAAGGATCAAACAAGCTGAACTAGTAGTGGCAAGAGTAGTAGGAGTGTCAAAGAACATAGTGAAGGTGGTAAACCACACTTTGTATGCCACCAACTTGGTGAGAGAAGGCAACACAAAAAACTACCTAATTTAAATGACTTGCATAAAAGCTTGAAGGAAAGAGAAGAAACTCAAAGGGAAGCAATCATAAAGTTAGAAAAGCCTGATTGGGAGTCATATTGGCAATACCTTGTCAAGCCACAGAATCAAATCATGACCCTTAACTTCTCACTCCATTCAACTCAACAGATGTTACCACCTCTCATAGATGTTATTTTCATAGGACATGTCAGAACACAGTTTGGGGCACCTCCTCAAGTCAAACTGATGGTCGTTATATGAAATTTGAAATACAAGCTAGTAAACATCAAATCATCATCATAGCCTCTGCTCATCAAGTCACTTTTTATTTTTGGTATCATTTAACTAGTTAGGAGGAAGGTTGTTTGAAACCTCCTAAAAAAAATTATAATATATTTTTGAAGATTAGTTAGAATAGTATTTATACCCTTCTCATGCATTTAAAGAAGGGTCCAAAATTTTATCAAAAAAAATTGCAAAGAATGCACTTTTATAAGTTTGTGAATGCTTTGGAGAAATTTTGGAACATGATCGTTTCTTTTAAATATTAGACTACTTTCCTTTATTGATGCACTATTGTATACGTGGAAGATAATTTGATTTGAAGAAAGGATTCAATCTATCTCATTAGTCAAATGAGAAGAACTTCACATATATGGTACTTCTATCTTGTATGATTAGTCTTGTTTCTATTTAATTAGTGACAACACTTTATTCTCATGAATTGTATATGAGATATGTTCTTTCTGTTAACCGTTAATTGCACTATTATATGATGCCTATCTGAGATTGTTTATTTTCATATATAAATATCATATATGCGATATAGTTTATACATTTCTTTGACTAACTATTTAGTCAAAGAAATTATCTCTTCAAATTATCAGCTTTGTTTTATACGTGATTAATCTTTATTATCACATGTCAAGTAGATATTTTTTAGATCGCATATTATACAAGAATACCAGGATTTATATTAGATTAAGCTAGCTAGAGATTTGCATGATAAAGTAGGTCATTTAGTTATCATTATTCTATTGCAATCACTCAAAAATCACCAACTCTCATTTTAAAACCCATTTTGGGAAACTGGTCCCATCATCCCCAATTAGAGCCACCACTTTAAATAGAAAAGGAGTTGTCTTAAGGTCCGGATTGGATGGTTATGCCCCATGTTGGAGCAGCATAATTTTGAGGCCTCAATATTTTGGCACTAGAAGGAGGGCCATCCGACTAAGAATGGAATATAAACCTAAAGATCAATTGAAAAACATTCATAAGAGTCAAAACCCCTCCACCACTTCTACACCTTCTAGATCTCGTTCAAAATCTCCGGATCAGAAATATGAAGTTGTAGAAACATCTCCCTCATCTCTTGAAGTATTAAGACAACCAACTTCTTCAGATTACACTCCTGAGTCTCTTGAATTCCATTCTTTGATAAAAAAAATTGGAGCAGATATCCATTTTTGCTGAGAAACTAGAGAGGCCCAAAGCTTCTGAAGAAAATGTTGCTTCCTTATTACGAGAAATTGGTGTAATAACTAGATTGCAAAGTGAAAGGCTTGGAATAATGCCTTTTGAGTTTTCCATCCCTCCACAACGTAGGAAAGTTATCACATCAAGATCTGAATTGGATACCAGTGAGATCACATCACCCTTCCATCCATTCACTTCTCCATTCATTTATACTCAATCTAATTCTTCTCTTCTCTGGTTAGTACTGATACGAGTAGTACTAATCCAGTAGTAAGTTCTTCGCCATCTATACCTACTTCTAGACCGGCCTTCCCATCTTCCCAGTCTCCAATGCAAGTTATGGCCAATCAACCTGCTAAAACTTGGACAAATCCTGGTGCTGTTCTGGTTGCTAATCCAAATGCTCTTGCAACAAACCCAGAAAAATGGTTACCTAAGTACAATCCTGATGATGGTATTCCAGCTGAAGAACATCTAAATAACTTTATGTTAGCCATGAATCTTAATGGAGTTACACATGAAGATGTTGTAATCAGACTGTTTCCTTATACCTTCCAAGGATCTATTGGGTCTTGGTATTTTTTCCTTCCAGCAGGTTCAATAAGAGATTGGGATACTTTTCAAGAAGTATTTCTTGCAAAATTTGGTGATGATAAGACCATAACATCCTTAATCAATGATCTTTCTAACTCAAAAGAAAATTCAGATGAAAGGATCAAAGACTTCAACTCCACATTTAACAAGTTACTAAACAAAATTACAGATGCCTCAAAACATTCAGTAGATGTACAAATAGAAAGGTACATATCCTCCCTTCCTTCTAATATTGAAATTTTTGTAGATAGATCCAATAGGGCTACCCTTGTTGAAAACATGAAAGAAGCCCTGTGTCTAGAAATAACAATTATAGCTTTAGAAAAAAGATCACAGATAGACGAAAGGAAGTCAAAGAAAGTAACATTTAAGGATGATTAGAAAAAGAAAGCTTCCAAGAACTCTTTCGATCTTGATTCAAGAGTCTCTTCAAATATTATGCCAAGGACTGTGTGCACCAAATTGAATATTACACCTCAATAATATGTAGTACACATAGTTCAATTGGACAGGACAAAAGTAGAGGTACTTGGATAAATAGCATCAGTTCCAATTAGGCTTTCCTCTAATCCAAAAGTTTCATAGATAATCGATATTCTACTGGCTAATATCCCTGAATTTTATGGTTTAATTCTAGGTAGGGATTGGTCTGAAAAGTTGCATGGATACTTCGCAACTAATTGGTCTCACATGTGGTTGCGACACAATAGTAAACCAAACCAAATCAGAGTAGACTGAGAAAAGTTCATGAAATACACAGCCACTGATCTCGAGGGAAGCAATGAACCTATTACTTTCACCAATAATATCATTGGAAATTATTTAACTGAGTCATTCCTGGGATCCTTTAATGCTCAAACGTCTCCCTTTCTTAATGATGTTATAGTGTCTCAAATAGAGATTTTTTCACAAACAGATGCTTCCAAGTGTGTAAATATAGTTATTAAAATTTTAGATAATTCATTATTTTGGACTCTCTGTTTTGATGGTTCGAAATCGGAAGATGGTGCAAGTGCAAGATGTATTTTAATCAACTCTCAAGGAGAGAAAACCATGTTAGCCTACACACTTGAATTTCAATGCACTAACAATATCGCAAAATATGAATCATTGATTCAAGGGTTGTAAAACGCCATTGGCCTTAATGTCAAATATTTGCAGGTATATGGAGATTATGAAATAATCATTAAACATGTAAGAAAAATTATTCATTGTGTGTCTGGGCACCTTAAACATTATCAATGTCTAGCCCAGAATCTTACTTCTCATTTCACTGCTTTTTAACATTTCTTCAGTTCCTAGATTGCAAAATGCAAGTGTTGATTTACTTGCTAATGTGGCATCCAAGCTTATACCTTCGGAAGAATTTAGTCTAGATATATTTTCAATAGAGTTAGTTTTTTGGCCATCCATTCCCAATAATGTAACAAATTGGAGAGTGTTTAATATTGATACTGATATAATCAATTTCATTACATTAGAAGGGTCTTATGAGGAACAGATCATAGATGAACATGAGCATGATCTACAAATCAACCATAAACAAGATCAAAACCAAATCCCAAAGTCTGTAGTTAAGATGGAAGATCTCTATGATTTAAAGGATAGATTCAAGAAGACTAGCAACTCCAAAACTCAGAGTTCCACTTTGAGATTTGAAGTAGTAAACCTAGGTTCAACTGAAAAACCTCAAAATGTCAACCTAGGTCTTGGTTTATCATATGAAGAAAGGATATCATTCATTAAGCTGTTAAATACATATAAAGGTTTCTTTGACTGGGATTATGTAGATCTCAAGACCTACAATACCTTTGTAATTCAACATACCATACCAATGACTTTGAATGAAAAGACAGTACAACAAAAGCTTAGGAAAATTCACCCAAACCTTGAAAGACAAATAAAATATGAATTGAACAAGTTTCTCAAAGCCAAAATAATCTTTCCTATTAGAAACTCAAAGTGGGTATCAAATATGGTCCCTGTGAGGAAAAATAACAATGATATTAGGATTTGTATTGATTTTAGAAACCTGAATAGAGTTTGTCAAAAGGATAACTTTCCTCTACCTACTATGGAGAAAATATTGCAATCAGTTGTAGGTTCCAAATTAATGTCTTAAATTCTAGATGGATTTTCAAGATACAATCAAATTCTTGTACATCCAGATGACAAATTAAAGACAACATTCAGGACCAAGTGGGGAACATACGCTTATCAGAAGATGCCTTTCAAACCCATAAATGCAGGTGCTACATTTCAACGTGCTATGGATATTGCTTTCAAAGGTTTTATTAATAAATTAGTTGTTATTCACCTGGATGACATCACAATCTATTTTAAAGATTAAAAAAATCATTTAAATGACCTAAAGCATAATTTTGAAAGATGCAAGAAATAATTCATTTCTTTAAATCCCAAAAAACCTTATTTTTTTTTACCCGAAGGAAAACTCCTTGGATTTCTAGTGTCCAAGAAAGGGATTTACATTGATCCTGATAGAGTCCAAGATATTGAAAATATTCCTCTCCCACATAACAAAAAGACCATGCAATCGTTCCTAGGCCAAATTAATTTTGTAAAAAGATTTGTTCCAAATTTTTCATAGATTTTCCTACCCATTCAACCAATGATAAGAAAAAATGCAGTCTTCAAGTGGGGTAAAGATGAAAGAGAGTCATTTAAGTTGATTAAAAAAGCCATTATCAATGCTTCTTATTTAACAACTCTTGACTTTGTCAAACCTTTTGTGTTGTGCACTTTTTCATCCAATACATCATATGTAACAACTTTAACATAGCTGAATGATCAAAATATCAAGGTACCCATCTCTTTTTTTCAGTTCCAACTTGCAAGGTGTCAAGTTAAATTATTCAGTTGTTGAGAAACAAGATTTTGTTGTTTTTAAAACCTTGAAATATTTCATATATTTTCTTCACAAAACCCATAAAAATATAGTAGTACCTTACCCTGTAGTAATGCAATTATTAATTCAAAGAGAAGTAGGGGAGAAAAGAGCCTTGTGCTTCATGAGTACGATGTAGAAATCTGGCCAGCTAAAATTGTTAGGGGCCAAGGTTTTTGCAGGTTGCTAATTGAAGCTTCCCACTTATCAGTAGAAGAAGACCAAGGTAATGAAGTGAAAATATCAAACGTAATCTTGAATGATGCACAATCGCAATATGTTAATTTGAAGTTTTATTTGAAGAATGGATATGCTCCTATGCATCTCAATTATAAAACAAAGCGTGCTTTAAGGTTGAAATCAAATCAATATGAATTAATCAATGATGTATTGTTTAGGAAAAATTATGGTTTGGTATTGTTAAGATGCCTAGAAACACCTGAAGCTGAAAAGGTCATGCAGGAATTACATGATGGACCAGCTGGAGGACATTTAAGAGGAAACACCAAAACTCACAAAATCCTGCATGTAGGTTATTATTGTTCAACATTATTCAAGGATGCACATGAATATGCAAGAAAGTGTAAAACTTGTCAAGCTATAGCTGAAAGAGAAAATAAACCCACATTCCCTCTACAACCAGTAAAAATCCAACAACCATTCGAACAATGGGGATTAGATATAATTCATGAGATTGTTCCTAACTCTTCCAAGCAGCACAAATACATCCTTACAACTACTGATTATTTTAAAAAATGGTTTGAAGTTATGTCACTAAAGATAGCTCCCCCGGATGCGGGTGACGCTCGGACATTTCTTGTACATCATGCAGATTTATGAGCCCAGGTACTGCCACCTGCAAAGCAGCATGGCGTCCCAGATCCCTATCGCTCGCAGAAGGAATGTTTTTATGGTTGCAGGACAGTACAGGTCGGCGGCATTAATGAAGGGCGCGCTTCAAAGCTGCTTGTTAATGGTTATATACATGGAGATTTCCTATGTTCACTCCACCTCCAGCGTTCAGATCTCTGGTTCTAGGTTTTGTTTACAGTTATGGTGTGAGGATAAGCAAGAGCCTGTCTTCAAAGGCAAGATTCAGGCTCGCTTGGGTTTGTTCTGGCAACATTTCGAGTTCACCTGCGCTCTCCAAAGGGGGATTAGTTCACTGACTCAGGGTAATTTGTCTGAGACCTGTGATATCTATATTGTCTGTGTTGTCTCTCTATCTCGTCTTTTAACTGTCTACACTTACGGGCCTCTGGTTCAATTGGGTCAATCCCCTGGTTCTAGTCATATTTTCTTTGATTTCACTGTGTCTATTCCATTGTTTAGTAAAATGAAGCACCATGGAAAGAGGAATCGCTCTAGGGACCACCTTGGCAGTGGCAAGCGGCCTTCTGTCAACCATCGAGCAAACCCAGCCCATTCACCCATCAACCTCTCCTCCTCTCCTGAGGATCTGCCGCCCCCCCCCCCGCGAGTCCTCCTCGCAAACCTGTTCCCAATAGCGCCTTTCAAACTACGCATTTTAAGTTTCAGAGTAATTTTAATCGGCCTTTGATTTCCTCTCATATAACCATTCTTATGTCGGAAGAAGAAAACCAAGTCACCCCTCTCACAGCAGTGAGCGCTCCACGGACTAGGAAATTTAGGAAATTAAGCAGGAGGTTGAGCCTGGTCAGAAGGATATTCAACCCCCTGATATCCCTCCTCTGGATGACAGTGGCCCAATTGAGGCGGAAAGAGACGTAGGAAACACCGACTTCGAGAAGGCGATGGATGGCAAGGAGCATCTCAGTATAGGTGGTGTGTGTCAGGATGCTGAGGAGACTCATGGGGAGGCAGCGGAAGATGATTGACATGGGACACATTATGCCTATTTTTGTTCTTTGGTGGGTGCTCAGATGGAAATATCCAGACATTTTTCTCTTGGTTCGGCTCGGCAGTGACAATCTCATGTTTTGGCTTCCCTTTGACGAAGCATCCGACCTCCCCCCGGACATTTGCTATCAGTTTTGCTTATTTGTTTCTCTCTCTTTCTATCAACCTATGTCTAAATGTAATGCCAATTTGGTTGGCTGTATGTCAATGTTTTCCCCAGTTTCTCACAGTTATGGGGAAGTTCTGTAATGTTGATGGCTCTCGGGCTCTATCCCCTGCAGCCTCAATTCCATGTAAAAATATTTTTAATTTCAGTTAATAGAATTTAGTTGTTGCCGAGAGAAAAAAATGTCCCTAAAGATAGCTAATACAAAAAGTGTCACAGACTTCATTGATCAGTACATATTTACCAAGTTTGGCTTACCTACATCTTTAATGTTTGACAATGCATCTTATTTTTCTAGAAATACAATGGTAGAATTTGCTTTAAAGCGAGTTTTTAAATTAAAGTATTTAGCCAAATAATATCCACAAGGTAATGGATTAGCAAAATTGACAAATAAAAATCTCATCAGAATCATCAAAAGGACTATTGACCAAAATCATAGGAATTGTCACAAAGCATTGATATTTTCTCTTTGGGTAGACATAATTACACAAAAGGCCTCCATCAGTTCTTCTCCTTTTTCTTTAGTTTACGGAAAAGAAGTTGTTCTCCCCACGAACATAGCAATTTCATCTATTGCCTTAGTGTAATTCATCGATGAAAACCCTTCCTCTTCTCTCATAGCAAGACAATTCCAGATTCTTAAGATCGAAGAAGAACGAGAAAATGCTAAAGCAACCCAATTCCATCATCAACAATTAGTCAAAGCCTCTTTTGATACAACTTCTGCTAGTCATAAATCTCTTGAAGTGGGTGACCTGGTTTTGAAATGGGAAAAGAACATGAAGAAAAAGGTAAACTTACCAAATTCCAAAGACTATGGCTTGGCCCTTTCCATATCATTGATAAAATTGGTTAATCAACATTTATTTTACAAGACTTATCAGGAAGGATAGATTCCTTGCCCATTAATGGGCAAATTCTGAAAAAAAAAAAAAAAAAAAAAAAAAAAAAAAAATACTTTTCCTAGAAGATAGCCTCTTCTAATTTTGTATCATATCGCCTTTAAAATTGTTAGGAAAATAAAGGTTAAGTAGTATTTACTTTTGGCTTTTCAAAATAAAATATTTTAAAAGTTGAAGAATTAATTAGGACACTCAATATCAAAGTAAGCTTGATTTCTTTGGAAAAACTTGATCTTGCTGAAACATTTATTCTATGAACAAGCTCTTACCTTTTCCAAGTGATGAGCCCTAGAAATGGGTAACTATATGGGCTCATTCTACCTATTATTTTCATTTAATCCACCATTCTCAATAGTTTTTTGCATGTTTTTGAATATTTTTATGTCAATAGAGTGAATGGGGATAGTCACTTTCCATATAGTGTAATGAATGTTTATTGCAGATTTTTTGGGACAATTTTGGACAAAGACAAGGAAATCATGAGCATATGGAAGCCAAACTCGAGGAAACAAAGAGGACTTGTAGGAGGGGTGCCTTCTTTAGTAATGACCCCTTCCTCTAATTCTCCATCAGTAGCTCGGAGTACACAGGCCCACATTGATGATTCCAAGGGGCAGCCGAGCAAGTCAAGTAGGGCTGTTGTTATCCTCAATTTTAGGCAGCTGAGTTCCTTAAGTTTAGGAGGAATGTTGGGAGTCCCTATTTGTATAAATAAGAAGGCATTAAGCCTCAATAGGTTAGCCATTTCTTATTCTATTTTCTCACTTTGGTGCAACATTGTACTCAACTCATTTTCTAGCTCTTTTTGAGGCAGTTTTTATGTGATGTAACTGCTACTTTTGTTAATGAAGATGAATGAAGTTTTGAGCTAGCACTGATTTTTCTTCCAGAGTGTTGAATCTCTTATGTTAGGGCCCAACCCAAGTTTCCCAGCACCTCCTTTGTGTACTTATATGCTTTTGTTTCCATTCATGAGTTAATTTTTGCTGCATATACTCATTTTACTTCAATGGATTAGGTTGTTTTTGATGGTTAGAAAAGTTGTTTTTGCTTCAAGTTGCTTAAGTAGTTTGCTACAATAACAGAAAAAGATCCAAAAATTCCACCAGCAGGTCTTGATCTCCTTTCTCCCTCCTTGGGAAAATTATCTGAGGTCAAGGTACTATTGTTGCCACCAAAAACACAGTTTTTGCTCTGCCAATGCAACTACTAGTGTGAGATTTCGAGTTGGAGAAGTTGATATTAGTTTGGATTCACATCCTTAGATCATTTCCTATTCATGTACCATGGTTTTCTTGCATAATTTTCTATTCATAAAGTACTTTTCAGCATTTTTCTGGTTTTAGGTCAGAAGTAGGTTAAGATAGACAAAACTCTGTTTTTTGGTTCTTGCTTTGGTTAGTTATTGAGAAGTAAGTGTGCAACTCTCTTGTAGAACATTGTAGCTTATATTTCCTCCATAACACATCCTGTACCAGTTAAACTCTCAAGATTTCCCCACTCATTCCCCACATTTCGCCAATCTGCCCTAATTTTTGCATTTTTCAATAATGTTGCTCTTTTTCCCTTTGAACAAATCCAACTATCTCCTTCGGCCCTGATCTTCCTTGACAAGTTATAGATCCCTCAACACCTTCATCCATCCTTCATTTCCCCTTTCCCATCATCTTCCCACCTTCAAATCACAAAAAACCACTTTCGGCCTCCTTCTGTAGATCCTCCTATAGAACCTCCTGTAGATTCCCTACAGCCTCGTGTAGAAGTTCCTGTGAGTGATTTTTCGAAGTCTGATTGCAATGGAAGCCTTTAGAAGGGTACTAGGGGCTTCTTAGGACCTATCCACACCTTCCTCACCATCTGTAAAAGCCAAATCCATCTTCCTTTGCCACCAAACCTCTACACAGTCACAACCATTCAAGTCATAAGCATAATAATTCCACATAAAAGTACTCCAAAGTACAAAAAGATGATTTCTTCTCATTTCTTGTCAGAAGTAGCTTGAATAAATGCAATTTACATTTTCAATGGTCAATGGCACCCATTTCAATAGTTTCCATCTCTTTTCATGCATAACTGGGGTTTGTTAGGGTTTGTTAGGATTTATGTTTCATTTCAGTTTTCCTTCTCTTTCTGCAAGTAGAATAGCCCTTGTAGAGTTATTTATCTTCCATCACAGTAAAATATTCTTCTGAGAACTCATAGAAGTTGTCTCATGCTCCTAGCAAACTTGTGCTAGCTGATCAAGTGACAGCTTGCAATAAGAGCTAGTACTTGTGCATACAGCACCATCACTTCCAAGTTTGTTACAAACTACCGTGTTGATAAAAGTAAAGAAGGAAGCCCCAAGACTTGCAACATTATTGTTGCAATATTGGAGCTCGCCACTCTTTTTGGCACCATTGCCAGGGAAGCATTAGAGTATTTTGTGATTACATTTTTTCTTCTATTTTCTGCTGCAACATTCCACTAAGTAGTTTATTTCAGCAAAAGTAGAGTAGTTGTTTCATTTCAATTCTGCAATTTCCATTCCAGCAAAGTAGATTAGTCATCTCCTGCTTTCATTTCATTTCTACAATTTCCATTTTAGAAAGATTCGTTTTAGTTAGTTGCAATTTGTTGTCCAATCCATTTCAGTTTTACAGGTACAAGCAGAAAAAAACCACAAAAATCACCCAAAAAAAGGGATTTCCTTTCATGCCTTATAGGAACATAGACAATTTAGGAAAATTCCTACCCAACACCCCCACCACATCACTATGTCACCCTTCTCTCTTCTTTGGTGGCAGTAATCCAGAAGAACCTATAGGTGAACCTCCAAAGATATATGAAGATCCTATAATAGAAAAAGAGCAAGAAACCATCCCTTTTGAGACCATGACTGAAAAAAGAAACGTTAGAGGAAATGGGGAAAGAATAGAAGGTGCCTTTCTTATCCGAGAGACCAATGGGGACACAAAAATGAAAAACATAAGTCCTTCAGCCTTACCTCACTTCCATGGACTGACTATCAAAGATCCTAATACCTTCTTCTTTGAATTTGATGTTCTCTGTCGAACCTATGACTATGCAGAGGACGAGCAGAAGTTGAAACTATTTCCTTTTATCCTCAAGGATGAAGCATTGCGCTAGTTCATGGGGTTACCTGGAGATGATAACACAACTTGGGCTTAGATGCAGCAAGCCTTTAACAACAAATACTGGGACTACTGTAGTTCAAATGATACCAAGGAAGAAATCTTCCGAATGTCCCTGGGAAGTGATGAATCTTTAGAAGACTATGAAGAAAGGTTTCAACTCAGCTATAAAAGGGCCAGGTGCACACTTGAACTCGAATCTCTGAAGTTGGTTCTGCTCAGAGGAGTCCTTGAAGACCTTCTAGATACCCTCCATTTGTTGGCTGGGGGAGACATCTACCAACTACCTTATGATGACATAAAGGTTGTGTTTAGAAACCATTCTAGGCCAGCTAGAGAGAGAGGTAGGGGAAGTCAACCTTTAGCTAGTACATCCTCATCCAATTCATCCCTTAGAAATGAACTTGAGAATCGGCTAGAAGATTTCAAGAGTGAGATGAGGCAGACTCTTTCCATGCAAATGGATACCTTGCATATCAAAAGGAAACAATAAGAAGCCAAGAGGGCTTTGGCCATCTTTTGTCCCAGGTGCACTAGAAAGCATCCTAGGAACGAATGTCCATTGCACTCTATAGAAGTGTGTTTAGTCTGTGAAGAAGACCATCTTACGAATCAGTGCCCTTCCTTGCCTGGAATTAAAGCTACATATCAAGGGGCTTAAGGAGCCACTCAACCACTCTATTTCATGAACCAAAGGAGGCCACATGGACTTATACCTTACCAACAGGGAATGCAAGGGACATCCCAGACTTATTACAACCCCAATCAAGCCACTTCCATGCCTTCTTGGCCCCCCCCACTCATCCTTCCTAGTCCACACCCCCTCCTTGGTCATATCCTCCTCAATACCAGGCTCCACTAGTTGCTCCTTCGTTTCACTCCTATGCTCAGCCATAGCCTCAGTGGAATGCACCTCATTAGGGGTGGAGGCCCCAGTACAATTCTCCTCCCACTCTCTTACCTCCACCACCTACTCAATCTCAACCATTACCTCCTGCTCCACCAAGAAAACCCCAAATACTTGCTTAACTGAACCTGAACCCCAACAACAGATAGACCCAACAGGTATATAGTAGAGAAACATCATGATTAACCTAGGGTCTAGGAAGGTTCTACCAGATAGCCAACCTCCTCCTAAGGAGGATGAGGAAGAAAAATAAGAAAGTGAACCAAAAGTCATTCCACCCTTTCCTGAGAGACTAATTGGAAGCGCACAACCGATCCCAGAAGAAACTGAACTTCTGGGAGAATTGAAATAGTTATGTGTAAAGATACCACTTCTCCAAGCCATAAAAGATGTGCCCATATACAACAAGATGATCAAGGAGAAGTGCTTCAGGCAACCAGGTAGGCACAAGAGAGATGCTCCAACTATCAATATCATAAGACAATTGTCCAACCTAATGTTGGGGCAGGTAATCTATCCGAAATATCTAGACCCTGGGATTCCTGTAGCCGATGTCCACATCAATGGTACTATAATCCCCCATACCTTGATTGATCTAGGGGCTGCCATTAATGTGATGACCAGGGACACTATGCCCAAACTCAACCTTCAGGTTTCCCTGAGAAATACCACAACAGCCCTGTAGTTAACAGACCGCTCCATCGTGACCCCTGAGGGGATTGTGGAAGATGTAATGGTCTTTATTGACTCTTGGGAGTATCCTACTAATTTCTTGGTTTTCCAGCTGAAGGCAAAGCTCACCGGGAATATTCTCATCCTAGGAAGACCTTGGTTGGCTATTAAAGATGCCTACATCACTTGTTCAGCTGGGAACATGACAATCAAGAATGGGCATATGCCTAAACATCTAGTCATATATCCTCCTTCCAAACCACTGTTAGAACATGATTTACCCCTCTGGTTGGAGGGAGGAAGATGAGGATCAAGTCTATTCCGCACAATTGTGTACAATAGAGGCTACCGTGGGGGGCCCATAAACCGAGGATGACCTTATTGAAAACTTGATTCAGAATCCACCCCCCAGCGTGTTGCCATTAGAAGAGTTGGTGGAAGAAACCCAGGGCAATCCTGTAGTTGATCTCTGTGTGACTGATCCGACCTCTCTCCAAGTGAAGAATGTGGAATTCAGCCCAGAAAGAACCTTGAGGATCAACTCATCCCTATCCACCTCTCAGGAGAAAGAACTATGTAACTTATTGGAAAACCACTTGGATGCTTTTACTTGGAGCTATAAGGAGATGAAGGAAGTCCACCCTTCAGTCTGTACTCATCACATTTTAATTAAAGAAGATTGTAAACTAGTCAGGTAACCTCAAAGAAGGATGAATCCAACCCTTAAGGACATTGTCAAAGAAGAACTGCAAAAGTTGTTGGATGAAGGATTCATCTACCCCATCTCTGACAACGAATATGTCTCTCCTTTGGTGCTAGTGCCAAAGAAAAATGGGAAGTGGAGAATTTGTGCAGACCATCAGGAACTGAACAAGACCACCAAGAAGGACCATTTTCCTTTGTATTTCATAGAACAAGTGTTAGATGGCCTGGCAGGGAAGAAGTTCTTCTCCTTCCTAGATGGGTTTAGCGGGTAAAACCAAATCCAAATCAGCCTAGAAGACCAAGATAATACCACTTTCACTTATCCTTGGGGTACTTTTGCATACTAGATCCTTCCTCTTCAGTTGTGCAATGCTCCCGCCACTTTCCAGAGAAAAGTACTGAGCATATTTGCTGAACTGGTGCATGATTCAGTGGAAATCTATATGGATGACTTTACCCTTTATGGTTCTAACTTCTAGGAAGATCTGACTAACTTGGGAGAAGTTTTAGCCAAATGCATCGAAATGAACCCGTCCCTTAACCCTGAAAAAAGTGAATTCCTCATGATTGAAAGGATCATGCTAGGTCATACAATTTCTCAGCAAGGGTTATTGGTGGATCCCAACAAGATTGCTATCAACCAAAGGGTCCCACCTCCTCAAAAGGTAAGAGATGTTCGAAGTTTCCTAGGTTTAGTAGGGTATTATAGAAGATTCATCAAGGATTTTAGTAAGCTAGCCTCCCCATTGTTTGGCCTTTTGGGAAAAGATGCTAAGTTCATATGGGCTGACAACTGTCAAGAGGCTCTGGATACCTTGAAAGGTAAACTGGTAACTGCCCCAATTTTGAGAGGTCGAAACTGGGCCCTACCTTTCCATATTCACACATATGCCTCGAACAAAGAATAGGAGCAACCTTAGGGCAAGTTGATGAGAAGCTACCTTATGCCATATATTTTGTCAGTAAAAACATGTCCAAGGTATAATTAAACTGCACTGTAACCGAAAAGGAGCTCCTAGTTGTAGTCCATTCCATAAATAAGTTCAGACACTACATCACCAGCTATCAAACATTCGTACACACTGATCATGTTGCAATTAGGTATTTGATGAATAAACCAGATGTAAATGCTCATATCATTAGATGGTTACTTTTATTGCAGCAATTTGATTTGACCATTGTTGATAAACTGGGTAAGGAAAATGTTGTTGCTGATTTTTAGTCTAGATTAGATCTGCCTGCAGGTGAAGAAGGAATGGTGGATGATCAAATGGCAGATGAACACCTATTTTCTATTTTAGTACTCTCTCCTTGGTTTGCTGATATAGCAAATTACTTGGTTTCAGCACATTTGATGCCACACCTATCCTCAAAAGAGAAGAGCAAGATCGTGAGGAAAAGTACCCCATTCACTTGGATTGGGGGAAACCTTTTTAAGCTTGGCCCATATCAGATTTTGAGGTGATGTGTCAGGGAGGAGGATGTTTTTGACATTCTCCTAACCATTCACAATGGCCCTTGTGGGGAGCATTTTGCAGCAAAAAGGACTACCTTCAAAATTATGCAAGCAAGTTACTATTCATCAAGATGTTAGAAAATATATCAACCAATGTGACTGATGTCAAAGGATGGGGAAACCTACTCCAAGGGATGAGATGCCCCTGCAACCTCAAGTGACTTTCAAGCCATTTGAGAAGTGGGGCATGGACTTTGTGGGTCCCATCAACCCTCCTTCAAAACAGAAATCTTACATCATTGTGTGTATTGCTTATCTAATCCAATGGGCAGAAACAAAGGTGATCAAGGTAGAAACAGAAGAAAAAGTAGCTGAGATTTTTAGAGAAAATATATTTTACACGTTTGGTTATCCAAGAGAATTAGTTACAGATCAAGGGAGTCAGTTTACTTCCAATCTGATTGAAGACTTGCTCACTCATCACAATATTAAGCACAAAACTTCCAACCCTCATAATCCGCAAGAAAATGGCTAGGTGGAAGTTACTAATAGATCTTTGGAAGGGATTTTGACTAAGGTAGTGAGCAACAACAAAAAATATTGTGCATATTGATTGGTTGAGGCCACCTGGGCCTATAACACCACATGGAAAACCACCATAGGGTTGACACCTTATGAGTTGGTCTACGGGAAGAAGGCTTTGCTACCAATATAATTTGAATATAACACATTGAGGATGGCAGCTTAGATGGACCTAGATCTCAGCCATGCACAAAAGGAAAGGTTACTTCATCTAAATGGATTGGATGAGTAGATATTGTAGACCCTTCTCTGCTTAGAGGTAGTCCAACTCCGAAGAAAAATATGGCATGATAGACACCTCAAAGAAAAACAATTCCAAGAAGGGGATTAGGCGTTGTTGTATGATTCAACATATAAAGATTTCAAGGGCAAACTGAGGGACAAGATGATTGGGACCATACATAGTAGAAAAATGCAATGACAATTGTTCAATCCTAATCTGGACCATCAATGAAGAAGCCATTGCCATGCTCGTCAATGGGCATCGATTGAAGATCTACATGAAGCCACTTTCCAAGCAGGAATTCATTAAGAGTCTGAGTTAAACTATGTTGGTAGTGGAGTAGATCTATGCCTCCACTCCACCCACACCTTGAGCTAAAAAAAATAAAAATAAAAAATAAAAAATAAAAAAAGGAAGGAAGAAAAAAGAATAAAATATCCTTGGGTGAAAACCTCTTGGAGGCGCCCAGGGAAGGTAGTGAGGGTGAAAACCCCCTGGAGGCACCCCAACTGTCTCATAAAAAATAAAAAAAGAGAAAAAGAAAAGGATGGAAGGAGAAAAAATAGAAAAAACCTAACTTCTTTCTTAATGCATTGCAGGTGGCAAGAGGATCACACAAGAGAAAACACATGGTTAGGTTGCATGCACCCTTGTTAACTCATTCCTCCATCATCATTGTCTTTTCCCAGTCCTTGGTCTCATTTGTTCTGAAAAATTTGCATCCTACAGGAAACTCTGTGCATTCTACAAGAGGCTCCTGTAAAAACTACAAAGAGTCAAAAATCAAGTTCAAAGAAGAATCCAAGGGCTAGAAATTTGTCCAGAAGGCCTGTGGACTTCCCTACCACCATCCATCCACCTAATTCTCCATTCCATCCCTGCACACCCAAGCTTCCACTTGCTTTTCCTTCCCTGCATAGACAAATACATAAATTCTGTTTCTTTCCTTCTTTAAACAAAAAAAATGATGATGAATAAAGAAGTAGCATTCTTCACTTGTTTCTTACCTGATGTATTCGTGTCATTACTACGTTTTGTTAGAACCTTGTGCAATTGTCTCTTCAGTCCTTGCTCAAGCATTAGCCAGGAATTTTAGAGGGAGAAGCAGTTACAGGAAATCCTGCAAGATTCCTATAACATCTAATCCCTTTAAAAAAACAATCTCCAAAGGAAGGGTCAGTGCAACAAAGATATATACAACGTACGAGGAGCGGTGCCTAATCGAAAATTGCCAGCAGAGGCCACCAGTTCAGAGGCCACGACCACCAGTAGCAGCAGCAATAAAAAAAACCAGAGTGCCAAGTCCGAGCATGTAGAGCACTGTAGCGACTAATAGGTAAGTGGCTAAACCTGTTCCTCTATTGCATGAATATTATTTAGGAACTGCATGAACATTGAGATGGTCGCGATCAAATGAAATCGGTGGTCAACTAACTAGCCACCCTCGTTCAGTTTGAATCACCCTTGTTCAGTTCAAATCACCCTTGTTCAGTTCAAACTAGCTTCTTTCCATTCAAACAGTAGTTTAGATACACAATCAGCACATGTGGCCCGTCAACTTGGGAAGAAAAAAATTAGAAACGGTAGTGGTGGTGGCATATAATGGGAATAATGGAAGTGATGGTGGGCAAGTGACATGAAATGCCATTATGGCACTAGAGTAGGACCAACAGTCTGGATGGGGATAACATACCCATCCTACCACCTCACTTTGTCACCACAGATCATGCCATCAGCTTAAGTACACTATGGTCGAAGCCTCCACCACCTTTTTCTTTCATTTGAGTTGATGAGTTCTCAACTGTAGCACTCACCTACCACCTTCATAATAGAGAACTAGTCGTTCTACGCCAGTTTTTCAAAGCCCTCCTGCTTATTGGGCTTTGCAAGGGCATTATTGCATTCTACAAGAGCAGGAACACCATCTACAGGAAGCTTTCTACAGAAAGGCCAAAGAGCAGCTTTGCAGAGGAAAAATTCGGAATATTTTCCAAATTCGAGTTCAAAAAGAGGTAGGCTCAGAAACCCACTCTGCATGTGATATATCTATACAAGGTGGTGGAATTAGAAGCATAGTATTGGGTTGAAAAATTAAAGGAACGTGAGCACAAAATCTGCCTGTGATTTTCAAAGTTCTATACAGTCTCTCTGTTTTCTTCTCTCCACTCAAAATCTGTCTTTTTCTTCCTCGTATTCTTCTATAAGAAAAAAAAACGAGATACGACCATAGGAAATCAAGCCTAGGAAAGAAACGAATTTGCAAGTTTGTTTACTCTGTGTGGAAAAAATCATTGTTTTATATATTCTCTGTTCAGTGAAAATATCGAGTTCCTCCAAAAGCCTGAGCGGTAAATTCAGGTTGAAAACAGTTTGAAGGGAGAAAAAATTGCAAATTGATGCTGTAAGAAAATAAGAACACGAGAAATTCGATCTCTGGTTTTAGAAATACCAACATCAGCCATTCCTCTATTTCCAGTTTTGAAAATTGTTGCCTTCTTCCTTACCTGAGCATTTTCAAAAGTCGCTAAACACTATGCCAAGAGGTTTTATGAGAAAGGAGCCTTTAAACTCCAAAAAAGTTCATGAGCACCCCGAAGTGGTGGCCCTCTTCACCAGGGAAAACTGGATGTCTTTCTTTGAGAGAATTCATGGATATGATGAAGAGGTGACCAAGGAATTTTTAATGTCCTTAAGACCCCATTCCAAAACACATGATATAGTCAGTTTCAGGGGTCCGACCCTAGAGCTTACACCAGATTTTATTAGCAAAATCATAGGTCTTCCACTTGGGCTGCCTTGGAGTAAAGAAGAAAAACCACTAGGACAGGTTGCTAAAAAGATATTTTTTCAGCCTAATGAACATCCTGTAGAGGATAAGAATGGGATTAGAAGGACAAGTCTACCTCATCCATGGGGTGAGATTAGCTACAAGATCATGAAATATATCTGTTGTGAGGGAAGATTTAATATAGTTTATATTTATCACTTCAGATTATTGCATGAATTAAGATATGGAATGGACTTACCTGTAGCTAGAAAACTCAGTCTGCCATATTTTATCCTCCAATCTTTGATAGAGTGTGGCACCAAACTGAATGCAGGGGTCCCAAACTAGCTGGCTAACCATGGCCTCATTAAATTATTGGTAGAGGATTCCCTCCAGACATACACCATCCCTATAGCCTGGGAAATTTTCCATAATATGACTAGGGAGGATGACATAAAAGCTCTCACAAATGAACTTAGTCCATCCGCCAGTGAACAGGAGGAGTAGATGGAGGAGCTTGAAAAGGAAATCCATGAGGAAGCACAAGATATTCAAGTAGAAGAAGAAACAAAGGAAAAATAGAGAGAAGAAGAGAAAAAGGACACAACCACAGTCAAACCTAAGGCAGAGAAGGAAACAACATCAAGAGCAGAAAAGAGAAAGAGGACAAAAGCTGAGAAAAAGAAGACTAAGACAGCTCAGAAGAAGGCTACCACTGGAAAGGAAGAAACTAGGCAGGAAAAGGAAAAAATGCCAGCTGAGATAAAAGAAATCAAAATAGAAATAGCAGGCACAGGTAAAACTGCCGAGGGTGAAGAAGAAAAACAGCAGGAGGAAATATCCCCTGAAACACTGGCAAGGGGAGTAGCACCTATGCTTGCTGCATTAAGCACTCCAACTGAGCAAAAGGAAAAAAGAAAAAGATAGAAATCAATGTATTTCAAAGCCAGGAGGAGCACCAGAATCAAGGTGGGCAAACCCCAACCATCATCGAAGGAACCCATTATCGTTGAGGATGCACCAACTGTGACAAGGGAGGAATCCCCCTCTAAAATCTCTATCACCTATGAGAGAGGGAGTCCCAAGACCTCCACCTGGAAGGAAAGGATCAAATTGATGGACTCTAAGGTAGTCCTACAGGAGGCACAAAAATCTCTACAGAAGACACTAGCCACGCTCAAAGAAACTGAAAAATTGGAAAAGAAGGCAGAGGAACAGTCCCAAGAGGAAGGTAAGGTAAAAGAAATACCAGAAATGGGACCTCAGCCTAACTTAGGCTCCTATGACAATCTTCTGGAGGATGGGAAGATTATCCCACAAAAATTCATTGTACCTCTTTTCTTCGAACTATAAAAAGAAAGGGTTAGGACCCACATCTGGATGCAGATTGCTAAATCTAAAGGAGTCGAAGATATAGGGCACATGAAAATCAAGTTTGGAGAGATGAGCAGTGCGTTGAGCATGGTAAGGCACAAAGAGAGCATCAGAAGAGCTCAAATACATGAAGAAAATGAATTGTTAAAAAAGCAGTTACAGGAACGGGAACCTCAAGGGGGAGGTAAGCTGCCAATCTTGGAAGGACATCAACAACAAGAAGGGACCCCAGGAAGATAGTGAGGTAGCAGAGAAAGAACAACAAGAAGAAAAACCACAGAAAAATAGTGAAACACTGATGAAACAGCAGCAAGAAAGAGAATCTTAGGCAGCTGCAACTGAAGTGTTGATTTTGAAAAAATAGTTGCAGGAAAAGGAAGCCCAGCTAGCCTACATGGCCAGCTGCACAATGGAGGCCTTGCAGTGCATACAACTAGCTAAATCTATGCACTATATCTCAAAGACTAGTGGCTCCAATTCCAGATTAAAACAATCCCATTTCAAGATTATGGTCAATTTATGGATTTATGTGATCATAGTTCAGCTGAGGATAAAGCAAGACTAGTAGAATTTTACCTACAGAACATGGCACTTCCTGATATGAATTTATGGGATCCAAATGTGGCATTGGGAGACTTATAGCTAATGGCTATGTCTTCTTAGATGAGACATGAGAAAAAGAGAGCAATGGAAATTCAGAAGATAATGGAAAAAGAGCTAACTGAGCCTCTGATGATAAAGGTAGAACCAACAAAACCATTGGTTCTCATCTATGCCCATGAACACCTTGCAGCCAATCCCCAAGTTCTCCCTGATTATGTTGATAGGAAAGCACAAGATATTGCTCATTTTAAAGATATGGAGAGATTGTTTGGTGATGACTTCCTTCATGAATGCGTGAGAAGGTGGAATACATTTCTACATAGCTCAAGGATCAAGGAGTATCACTCCCCAAACAGAACGAGGGAGGTCATGAGGAGAGTACCCCCATAGAAACAATCAATGAAAAACTTGAAAACCAACTAGATTAGTCTTAAGTTCAGTTCTCCACTATTGTTAGGACTATTGGGAGGAGTTAAGGAGGATGAAGAACAGAAACAACGGGAGGAAGTGGACAGGAAATAAGGTTTCCATGATAGAGAGGAAGACATCAGAGGCATGGGATGTGAGGGAATTTGTTAGAGCTATTAAAGATGAATAGTTTAATTAGTCGCTCAGAGGATGAGCAATCCATTCAGCAGTGGGGTGATGATGAGCCCCAGAATTGGGTAGCTATATGACCTCATTTTACCTATTATTTTCATTTAATCCACCATTCTCAATAGTTTTGTGCATGTTTTTGAATATATTTATGTCAATAGAGTGAATGGGGATAGTCACTTTTCCATATAGTCTAACGAATTTTTATTGAAGATTTTTTGGGACAATTTTGGACAAAGACAAGGAAATCATGAGAATATGGCAACCAAACTTGAGGAAACAAGGAGGAGGACTTGTAGGAGGGGTTTCTTCTTCATTAATGACCCCTTCCTCAAATTCTCCATCAGCAACTCAGAGTACAAAAGCCCACATTGATGATTCCAAGGGGCAGCCGAGCAAGTCAAGTAGGGTTGTTGTTATCTTCAGTTCTAGGCAGTTGAGTTCCTTAAGTTTAGGAGGACTGTTGGGAGTCCCTATGATCCAGGTGGATGTTAGTGGCCACCCACCTATCCCATTTGGACCCCCACAACTGTCTCTTTCATTTTTTTAGTTTCCTTAATTATAGCACAATTTACTATTTTTAGCAGTTTTTCGGGTCCTAAACTTCTGGAGTCGTTTTGAGGCCCTAAACAATGTTTTTTGGGAAATATATTGCCAGCGATTTTTCTCTCAAAAAATCGTATTTTCCGTCATATTTCTCAGAGAGATGTTTCCAATGGGCTATCATGCGCGTGAAATGCAGATAATACGACCAATTTGCGACCCCAGAAAGTTGATGTACCAACTTACCCAAAAACCGGGCCCACAATTTGGCGTTTCATCTTCTAGGGTTAGGTTTTGGAATGTGAAGGGTTTTCCATTGTTTCTCAACAATAAATAGGCCTTCAAGCCTCATTGTAACACATTTCAGAGGCATGTAGCCACCACATCTCTTATCATAGATAAGCTACCATCGCCCTAGCTGGTTTATTTCCATTCCTGTTTGTAAGCATATTTCAGTAGTTTCTATTAATGAAAGGAAGCATTATTTTCGCTGCATCTTTATGTATATGGTTATCTCTATATTTTGTTGCGTTCCTATTTAAATCTAGATCACCCTATTTGTATAAATAAGAATGCTTCAAGCCTGAGTGGGTTAGCCATTTCTTAGTCTATTTTCACACTTTGGTGCAGCATTGTACTCAACTCATTTTCGAGCTCTTTTTGAGACAATTTTTATTTGATGCAATTGCTATTTTTTATAATGAAGATGAATGAATTTTTTAGCCAGCACTGATTTTTCTCAGAGGCATGAAACTCTTGGGTTAGGGTCCAACCCAAGTTTCCCAACACCTCCTTTGTGTACTTATATGCTTTTGTTTCCATTCATGAGTTAATTTCTGCTACATATGCTCATTTTACTTAATTGGATTAGGTTGCTTTTGATGGTTAGAATAGTTGTTTTTGCTTCAAGTTGCTTGAGTAGTTTGCTGGAGTAATAGAAAAAATTCTAAAAAGGACACCATCAGGTCTTGATTTCCTTTCTCACTCCTTGGGACCATGATTTGAGGTCAAGGCACTATTGCTGCCACCAAAAACACAGTTTTCGCTCTGCCAATGCAACTGCTATTGTGAGATTTCGAGTTGGAGAAGTTGATATTAGTTTGGATTCACATGCTTCGATCATTTCTTGTTCATGTACCATGGTTTTCTCGCATAAGTTTCTATTCATAAAGTATTGTTCAACATTTCTCTAGTTTTAGTAAGAATTAGGTTAAGATAGACAAAACTCTGTCTTTAGGTTCTTGCTTTGGTCAGTTTTTGAGAAGTGTGTAGCTCTCTTGTAGAACATTCCAGCTTATCATTCCTCCATAACACAACCTATACTAGTTCGTCTCTCAAGATTTCCCCACTCATTCGCCACATTTTGCCAATCTACCTTAATTTTTGCATTTTTCCATAAAGTTGCTCTTTTGCACTTTGAACAAATCCAACCATCTCCTTCGGACCTGATCTTCCTTGACAAGCTATAGACCCCTCAACACCTTTATCTAGCCTTAATTTCCCCTTTCCCATCATTTTCCCACCTTCAAAATTCCAAAAACCACTTTCGGCCTCCTCCTGTAGATCCTCCTGTAGAACCTCCTGTAGATCCCCTATAGCCTCCTGTAGAAGTTCCTGTGAGTGATTTTTTGAAGTCTGATCACAATGGAAGTCTTTATAAGGATACTAGGGGCTTCTTAGGACCTCTCCACACCTTCCTCACCATCTTCAAAAGCCAACTCCATCTTCCTTTGCCACCAAACCTCTACACAGTCACAACTAGTCAAGTCATAAGCATAATAGTTCCACATAAAAATACTCAAAAGTACAAAAAAATGATTTCTTCTCATTTCTCTTTAGAAGTAGCTTGAATAAATGAAATTTACCTTTTCAATAGTCAATGACACCCATTTCAGTAGTTTCCATCTCTTTTCGTGCACAACTAGGGTTTGCTAGGGTTTGAGAGGGTTTGTGTTTCATTTCAGTTTTCCTTCTCTTTCTGCAAGTAGAATAGCCCCTTTAGAGTTAGTTTTATTCCATCACAGTAAAAGCTTCTTCTGAGAACTCATAGAAGTTGGCTTAAGCTCCTAGCAAACTTGCGCCAGCTGGTTAAGTGAGCCTACAGTAAGATCTACTACTTGTGCATACAACAGCATCGCTTCCAAGTTTGTTACGAACTACCAGGTTGATAAAAGTAAAGAAGGAAGCCCCAAGAGTTGCAACATTATTGCTGCAATACTAGAGATCACTACCAAGTATAGATGTTTTGTTATCAGTCAAGAAAAGAATCTTTGACCTAGTAAGGACTTTCTGCATATGAGTATTTTAAAAGTCTATCACTATTATCCAAACTCTTATAAGAGACAATGATTCACCCCATCTGATAAAATTTTCCTTTTTTAGAGTGTAATTCTAAAATATGAAAAACTTAGAAGATAATAAGTCTCATTACGAGCTCTTTTACGATGATCATAGGGAAATAATTAAACTGATATTACCAAAACAGAGTGATATCCAATGATTTAATCAATCAAAGGACAAAGGGTCTCATCAAGAGCCATCTTGTTCAGTTTAATTACAACAAGTGAGTGGCATTGTCATTATTAGGTTACGAAGCCTAGATAATGTCTTTTAAGAAACTTAAAATGAAAGATTATATAAAAGGAAATAGGACAAGATCCAAATGAGATTGAAAGTGAGTGAATATCATTTTGAATTTTGAAAATTGCTTCAGATGGGAAAATGAATCATTTTTTGGTTAAAAAATAACCTTGTCGAGGCTATGAACGCCTATTGGTAGTAGTGAATCTATCTGTGATAAATGATTAAACACCAAAAACTAATATGTAGAAGAAATCTGTATATCTCTTTAAATCTTAATATTGACTGATGTAGGCATTTGTATTTTTTATCACTACAAGAGTAAAGTAGTTGAATAAATAGATTGAGTAAGTGATTATGATTCTATAGAAATGTTGTTTACTTTATAACTCATGTAATTACTATTCCTATAACTCTTATTTTGAAAGTTTTTAGAAATTTTAGAAAATCAATCAGAGATAACTAGTTCTCCCAAGTGAATCGCCAATTGTTGTACTATGTAAACCCCCCCACCCATTTATATATAGTAATAGATAATATCAGACATATAAATGGGGACCCTTTTTAAATTTTTAGTCTTTGTAAAATAAATCCTAACTCTAAGAAATTGCCTTGAAAACTCTTAGAAAACAACCCAAGTTTAGGATCCTCATCGAAAATCGAAAATCACATTTTTCCATGTGATGATCATAAACACCTTAAAGAAATTTTGATATGTGATGAATGCCCCTACTACGACATTCCAATCAAAACGCCTCAACAATTTGCAATCACATTTCGTAAGAGTTGCAACTAAATAATCCATTCCATTGTGTCATCCGTTAACGGTTTTTGAAATGTGATATTGCGATATTCAAAATCACATTATAAACAGGAAACACTATATGAAATCATTTAAAAAGTTGTGATGTGTGAATAAAGCACCAAGAGTGGGAAGTAGCTGTGTTTTAATATAATAATGAATTGTTTGAGAGGGTAATTAATGTTTATCGGCCCGAGGAGAGGTAATGATGTTTCAAGTTATGGTTAGTTAACGTTGAATATCTCATTCAGAATCCTCCCATGATTCAAAGTCATTTCAGAGATTTTTCAGCCTTAATTTCCCTGTATCGTCTATGCTGAATATATCTCTTCCATTTTAGGCAAGCTACAAAAGACATGTCATTGTAGAAAGTGATGTAGAAACATAAAAATTAGAGCATTATAGAGTCTGATCTATCAAAAATGTCTCTTATATTCTCTGATATAGTCTGCAACACTGATGGGGGAGAAATAGCTTGGGAGGTCATATACAATAGGCTTGAGGATGAGCGTCCCAAGGTTGCTATCACAAAAGCGATGACTGACTCAATAAAACCTTCATGATTCCAATTCAAGGATGCTGCCTGTTTTTCCCTTTACAAAATTGGAGTGAGAGAAAAAATCCTCCCATACACTGATATGATTAGGTGGGTCGTGGAAAACCTCACTATTGAAGATAGGCAATTCAGGAACTTGAGAGTGGAACTCATGTAGTCATTCAAGGCATAATACCTAAAGTAAATGTACAATATACCTGACCCTCAGGACATATACGATAAATCATACGTGGCCAACTTCGCAAAAAAGAATGAAGAACCTTTCAAGATGATCTAGGACTGGAGGGTAGTGGAGAACAAGTTCAAATTTGATAAGACGGGTATGTATCCTGTTAGAGTCGGTCTTGTCAGTCCTTTTTCAGAGATCAAAAATCTTTTTGCATTTCATTTTTAGGAGTCTCGCTCCATTCACTCAGCTACATTCCGCTACGGGCATGCCATAATCTAACGGAAAAGGTCTTGTCAGTCATTTCCCCTCATGTCTTGCACCTGCTGGCTTAGGTCTTTTCATCAATGTTCACTAAAGTCCATGACAATCAATGTTTGATATTTTAATGGACAAGAGTCATTTTCAGTCATTAGGTCTAGGGATCAAATAAATTGGTCTTCAAACATGTCCAATAAAACCATGCAGGCTAGAGGGAGGCCCTTACAAAGTTATGATTTAAAGAACTTCATCGTCATGTTGATAGATTATGACTGTTCTTCAAAACTCTGATTTGAAGAAAAGTCAAATAATGGGTCATTTGTGATAATTTTCAAAAAAAGTCTCCAGTTGATCTCTTCAGGCACAGTCATGGTTTCCTTGGCCAAATGCCATGTCAAACAACCCCTGCAAAAAGTTCCAAAAATTTCATTATTTTAGCTAAAAATTCAAAGGGAAAAGTGAAATACAGGGTTGCATTAAATCAGGGAAAAAGTGCCAAAACAAAACATTAGAAAAGTGGAGCTTGAAGAAACAAAAATCAAACCCATGACTTCAAAGTCTTGATATAGAATTTCTACAAGAAACATAGTCATTTTGCATACCAAGGAAGAGAGAAACATTGCAAAGTGAGTGTGAGAAGGAAAGCATGAGTTTTAGGTGAGTTTGGAGTCGTTTTCTAGAGTGCGGCGCACACACAGAGGGACGCGGCGCACATAGAGAGCGGGGTGCACAAAGCGCGACCCACAGTGGTGGAAATACACAGGCGCGACGCACACACAGAGCGTGGCGCATTGGGTTTGCTACGCGGCGCACACCCACAAAGGCCCAAAATTGTTCCAAATTTCCTACAAATCATTTTGAATCCCTTCAAATTGACAAGTAGGGTCTAAATATTGGTTGCTCATAAAATTTTGTGAATGTAATGATGGTTCATGGCCATTTATAGTTGCAATAAAAACTCATAAACCCTACCACTTGAAATCATCAAAACCGTTGTTGCTAGGGTTGCAAAATTGTTATGTTGATGCCAAGGCTTCCCTTTCACCTCTCATTTTTCCCCTTCTTTCCATTGTTCCCTTCCCCCCTATCCCATTTTTCCCTATTTTCCCTAACCCTAAAACATTACTAAACCCCTATTCCCTATCCCCTCCACTCATTTGTCAAATATAAAACCCCAAAACCCTACCTTATAAAATCCCCAAACCCTCCTACATGTCCCTAAACAAAATTCCCCCCCATAACCCGTAATCCCATCATATTATTCCCCTTCCTAACACTCCCTTTTTGCATTGTTCCCCTTGGTGGCAGAGATCACAACAACACATATTTTCACTACCATCATCAAAGGGTAGTCCAAGCACAGTACACATACAGCAGTCATGGCATCTGAGCATTCATTTGAGTATGAGATGGAAACCCAAAGTGATTCATCCTTGGAAGAATAGGCTTCTCGAAGACATCACAAAAGTGGCAAACATGTTAGGGATGAGCCAACCACCCTCATAGAATTGTAGGCTTGCCCTCTTGCTATGTCACGCTTCCATCATTTTTCATGTTTGGAGTTTTGTCAAAAGGTGGCTAGTGTTCGAGTTCATCATGAGTTGGCCCGTCTTTTTGTGCTTCATCTACATGGAGATCATGCTATCTTGGCCGGTGTCACCTTCACATTGACACCTGAAACTGTCTCATTAGCAACCGGCATACCGAACATTGGAGAACAATGGCACAAGAAACAGAAGGTTGATCGGTAGCATTATGAGCCTTACATTAAGGCCAGTTTCTTGAGGCAGCTCCAAAGAATCTTTCCATTCCGATATTTGAAAGATGAATATGCTCCACTCATGAAGTTGATCATGAAATATTTCAACTATGAGGGGAGGTTCTCTCGTTTATGTGCCTATCACATCAGGTTGCTCATGCACTTTACCAAGGTACGAATGATGAACATCCCATATTTCATTTGCAGGAACATAGAGAGGATGAACACCTTCATGTAACACAAGACCCCTCAGCAGCAACTTAACAGTGTTTATCACTTTGCTCTTATTAAGGTTTTGGTAGTTCATCAGTTGGGATTGCAGGGCATTACTTGGGATGATTTTATCTCCCATGACCTCTTCAGCACTTCAAAGGTATTATCAGAGGTTGAACATGAGATAGGTGGTCCTTCTCATTAGTATGAGCACCCTGAGACCACTACTATTCTAGTATTCATCACCTATCAGAGAGGTAGTAGACATTTTTTTGCAGCAGCAAAGCGAGTGTTATCTCCACCCGGGGTGGAAGGGGCCTCACTTCTGACATCGGCAACATAGGTACAGGACAGGGGCAAGAAGCCCATGCATGATGAGGGGCCATCAGGTGAAAAATTGGTTAACTTCATCCTCATTCATGATGATGATACAGATGTGGAGAGTGCCAAACTTAGGAGGACCATTCAGGAGCAGAAAATGGAGATCCAAGCCTTGTCTCTCAATTTGGAGAGGGCTAAGTGGATTATCAGGTATTTGGAGCAGAGGAAAAAATAGCTTGAGGACTTGTATGAGATCATGGAGCTACAAAACATCCTCGAGAATCGCCAAGCTACCCAACATAGGAGGATTGAGCTCACTCCATTAGAGAAAGAGATTAACAATGACCGAGAGTCTTGGCTCGAGCGTATCAACATCCACCTTGAGAGACTGCTAGAGAAGTCCGATAGGGAAAAACCCATATTGAAGCAGATGGTTTATCACTACAGGGCATGGAACATGAGTTCAAAGCCTTGGATAAGGAGTTTGAAGGCGAAATTGAGCAAGGCGACAAAATGGAAAAAGAGGCAAAAAGAGAAAGATCAGCTTCGAATCTTGGTTGAAACCTCTGTGGCCCAGCATAACACTTCATAGGGAACCTCCAGCATGAATTTCAAGAAATTTGGGGCAATTTTGGTCACGTGACAAATTTTTGGGCACAACACAGGGTTTTTCTCCTTGTGCATCGCACCACTGGCGCGACGCTTAGGATTGGGAGCTCCAAATCACAAATGGTTTGCATTTTTGGATTCAACATGAAAAATAATGACTACTGGTGCATGGCGAAGACGTTTGGGCAATTTTTGAGTACCCAGGAGGTCAAAAACACTCAAAAAATGACCTCTCTGCCCTTATTTTGACACACAGGAAGAAGTCTTGGGAGAATGAAGTTTTGGAGGGGCAAATGAGCACCAAATTCCGAAATTCCAATTTGGTTGGAAAATAGACAGGTAGTGCTTTCCAAGAAGCACACTTGTGAACAATTTAAACTTCAGCAGGTACCTCCAAATCACCTCCAAATTGGTGTGGCACATATAGATTTAGGCGTGGTGCATATAGTGAAAAAGGCCAAAATCGCTTCCGCTCCGCAAAATTTTGATTCGCAACTTTCTCCAAGTGGGCCGGCTCATTTACACTACACTTTTTTTGGCACCTAAGGCAAAGTTTAAAGAATATTTTCACTAAAGGTTGGCTTCTATCCAAGTGGCAAAGGAAGGCGAGCAGTCACCCAAGACATTTGTCATTTTTGTAATGCTGCACCTGTAACTAATGGTTGGCTTTCCATTTCCAGTTTGTAATCATTTGAAAAACTCCCCAACTGTGGGTCATTCTATTTCGCAATGGCATAGTCTATTTATTGTATGCAAAACTATTTGCAAACGGTTGGTTGTAATTTCTAGGAGACTGTGGGAGAGAAACTCAGTTCTTCATTGTATATTTTGATAGAGAATTAATGAAAGGCAGCGGCTCTGGTTCATGAGATTCATGTGGTGTGAGTGTAGCAAATGTATTCTCTTTCTGTTTCATATGTATTTCGTTATCGTTATGTTTCACAATTCATTCATATTCATTTCCAGTGAAATTTTCTAAGTAAGATAAGGTATAATTCATGTTTATTTCTCTGCCTGTGGGAAAGTTTCACGTTATGTGTTCTTCTTCTGTTGAAAAGGATTCATGTGTTTATTCCCTTTTCACCCTCCTAAACAAGCTTTCCATTCCGCATTATTTCAAATTTAATTGCTAGACTTTCCGCTTGTCTTGCCTCACGAAGTAATCTATGCCTTTGTGTCAAATTCTCTGCTCATTTCTGTTTGTTGGTCCCATACATCCCAGAAACTCAGTCATTTGTCAAAAATTGCCTCTTGTTTCCATATTTATTTACCAGCCTAAAATCAATATTCATTGTAAGTCATCTCAGACCATATCTTTTATTTATTCACTGAGCATGACACGGAGAGAGCCCTCTCCTGTTCTGGTAGGGCTAGCTACCAGACTGAGCATGGTTTGTGGTTACCCTGAATTTTGCCCTCTTTGAGCCTAAGGCGGATTTAGGTGATAACATAGTGGTGACTCCACCAGGGAACGAAATTAGACCCCTTACTTCTTCATAATTCTAAGCTTCTGAATGATAAGTTTAGGATTTGATAGGTTGAGTGAGTTGGTTATGTTCTTTGATTTTTCTTAATAGCACGCTGGCTTCTAAAAGATATACCAGAGCTAATCTAGATCCAGATCCTCTGCACATTTACGAAAATCCAAATTTGATTCCAAGACTTCGTCGTCAAGAAAGCTCTATATCTCCCATGTTCAAATCCCATTCATGTCCTAACATTTTTGAGTATCTTGAAGAGCTAGATTTTGATGAGTAGTTTGAAATATCATTGTTCGATACCAAATCCGAAAAGGCAGTTGACTCTACTGCCCCCAATCCACAGTTTCTTGTAGACTTGGAAACGGAAAGGGCTAACTGGTCAATTGATAATTACATTGTAGCACAGCTTCAAACTCCAATTGCTAACCCTCTACAAATTGCGCACACTCCTCCAATGCCTCCAAGGCCAAAACCACCAAGAGTGATGGCTACTCATTTTGCACCTCTTGTTCTGCCTCGAGTTTTAGATGATATGCCCGCATATTATCAAAGAAAAATCCCATTTTTTGATGGCACTCATAACAACATTATCGCTCAGTAACATGTGGACAGAATGACAGATTTCTATGAACTTCACGAGATCGATGCAGAGAATGTGGCAATGAGACTATTTGTACAGACATTTGCAGGCGAAGTGAGGAAATGGTTCAGAGGTTTGCCGGCTGCATGTATCGCTACCTTGGCCGACCTTCAAAGACAATTTTTAGGCCGCTGGGAAGTGAAAACGAATCCTCTCCAAATCCTGGCTGAATATGAGAAAATCAAATGAAATTTTGGTGAGTCGGTCCAAGACTATTGCATTAGATTCAATTCTGTTTATAATGAAATTCCTGATCATCTAAGGCCACCTGTGGGGCTAGCCATGGTGATGTTTCCGAATGGTTTTGATGCTGACATGGCTTATCAATTAAGAGAGAGAGAACCAGCCACAATGGAAGACATGCAGAAGATTGCGATCAGTGTTGAAGCAAATCTGCTGACCAAGAGGGCTAGAGCAAAGGTAGAAAAGAAGGTCATCGTAAAAGAAGAATCTTCCTTGGTAGATCAACTACTCCAGAAGGTAGAGAAGATGCTTGAAAGGGTGAAACTTGACAAACCTAAGCCACAAATTAGAAATCCTAACTTTTGTGGCCAGCAACAGCCACAATATAGAATAAGGCAGAGAGATCAGCGAGCCCAAGAGCAGACAGCACAGTAGCCAGTACAACCACCTTTGCAGCATAATTTTGTGCATGGACCAGATTCAGATGAGGATGGGAATATAATAGGTGAAGAAAACTACCTCTTTACTCCTAATGATTTTCCTATTTATATTACCGAGGATGAGGAGTATGCAAAAAGCTCGACTGTACACAAAGATGCAGATTTCATTCTAGGAAACGACACTGTTTTGGAGGAAGAATCAGATGAGTACCAAAGAGGTTATATGAATGCTCTATCCGTCTAGTAGCAGCGATATTCACTTAGAAACAGAGATGTGTTGGTTAAACCAATTCAGAAAAGGAAGGATGGTGAGACATCAAAGAATGATTCATCAGTTACACAAAGGAAAGGAAAGGAGGCGGTTAATCCAGATAGCAGCGAACTACCATTAGCAGAACAATCAAATCAGCCAATTGCATCAAAAGAAAAGGAAAGGAAAGAAATCCCAGTCAAAGAGGTAGAAAAGATTCCCGCTTTTAATTTAGAGAATGAAATTTCTAAATTGAAGGTATCCATTCCCTCGACCAAAATAATGAGGAACAACAGTTATAGAGGGCAAGTATCTAAAATTTTGAATTTGGACCCAATGTATGACATGGTGAATGTCGAAGATGATCAACCCGAAATTATTTTTGGGCCAGCATCGAATGGTGAGTCTCCTGATAGTGATGTGCCACCTTTTTATATCAGTTTAAGATTGCATGATTTTGTGTTACATAATGCCATGTTCGATTCAGGAGCTTTTCACAATCTCATGCCCAAGGTTATTATGGATAAGCTGGGTCTAGACATCACCCGATAATACCATGATCTCTATTCGTTTGATTCCAGCAGAGTAAGATGTATCGGGCTCATCAAAGACTTGGTTGTGAGTCTGGATCAACTCCCAATGAAGAATTTTTTTATGGATATTGTTGTAGCAGATATTCCCCCCAAGTTTGGCATCCTTCTTTCCAGGTCTTGGGTAGCGAAATTGAAAGGGACACTACAACTAGATTTCTCCTATGCAACGATTCTGGTGTTTGGCCAAATGAGGAAATTGTATCAGGAACAAAAAATGAAATACATGATTACAAGCAAGGAGAAACCAATAAATTATCCGATTAATTATGTACATACAAATTTAGAGTCTTTTGTTTTTCATTCTGATAGTTTCGATGATATCGATAGTCAGTTAGTAGAAGCAGATGATATTCCAAAAATAACAAAAAATTTCAAAGGAGTTTTAAAGAAATAAGGAAAAGAACAGCAAAATGCCATTGAGCGATTAACTGAAAGTAATGGATAGCAAGTAGACAAAGCATAGCAAACAGATTTTCAACACTTTCAAGAGGAGGAAGAAGGTTTGTGGACCATGGATTTCGATGGAGCAGTGGGAAATGATGGCGCTGGAATTGAGATTTGGGTACGCAGTCGTTTCTCCGCACTAAACAAAGTGCCTAGTAACGTGTGGGTATGCTCTTACAAGTTAGCTTTTGATTGTTCAAATAATGAAGCTGAGTATGGAACTCTGATTGCTGGCCTAAAAATTCTAAGAAAGATGGATGCTAAGAGGATTTCAGTATATGGCGACTCTGAATTGGTGATTAAGAAGGTCAGAGGTGAATACCAAGCAAAGCATCCTCGGATGTGGGCTTACTGGAATGCAGTCCTAGACATCCTAAAATTATTTTCAGAATATACCTTGACATGTGTGCCTTGTATGCAAAATAGCATTGCTAATGCGCTTGCTAAGGCAGCAAGTAGTTTGAAGATCCCAATGAACTCCAACAATAAATTCGAAATCCATGTCAAGCATCATCCGACAGTCTCGGACAATCAGATATATTGGAAAGTTTTCCAAGATGATGAGGAGATTGATGATTTTCTACAAAACAAAGGTAAGTTTAAAGAAACCTCAATTGATGTAGAAAATGATGATGGTAAAGGTAATGGTACCGATGATGTGCAAATCAATGAAATGGACGTGTTGCAGCTAAAGAATAACGTTATTTCTAAAGTCTTGATACCTTTAGAAGAACTCTTTGATAAAGATGATGTAGTCCGCAAACCAACATTACAGCCAACAGAGAAGGGTGTGGAAGAGGTCAATGTCAGAACAGTTGTTAATCCTAAATTGGTAAAACTGTCTAAAGCATTGCCACAAAAGATCAAGGACAAATATATCAGTTTGTTGTCTTCATTTGCAGATGTGTTTGCTTGGGACTATTCTGACTTAAAGAAATATAATACCAATATAATTCAGCACACTATACCCATTAAGCCCAATCCGAAACCTTTCAGACAGAAGTTGAGGACGCTAAATCCAAAGCTGTTGCCATTGATTGAAAAGGAGATAAATAGGTTTTACAAATCAGGAATCATTGTTCCCATAAGATTTTCGGATTGGATCTCTAATTTGGTGCCTGTACGAAAGAAGACAGGTGAGATTCGCTTGTGCATTGATTTTAGAAATCTCAATAAAGTTTCGTTGAAAGACAACTATCCACTACCCAAAATGGACCATATACTTCAGCAAGTAGTGGGAGCATCTCGTATGTCACTACTTGATGGTTATTCCGGATATAACCAAGTTTCTGTCCATGAAGATGACCGAGACAAGACAACGTTCACCACTCCATGGGGAACCTTTCATTACGCTAAAATGCCTTTCGGTTTGAAGAACGCGGGTGCCACATTTCAACGTGCAATGGACTTGGCTTTTGCAAATGAGAAGGATGTCTTTTTGGTTGTGTACCTAGATGATCTGATGGTGTTTTCCAAATCTGATGAAGAACACATGTACCATCTAAAAACTGTCTTTCAGAAGTGCAGAAAATATGGCCTGTCACTGAATCCGAAAAAGATCTTGCTTGCCATGGAGGAAGGCAAACTACTCGGGCACATTATCTAAAAGGACGGCATTCGTATTGACCCAGCATGTGTGCAAGCAATTCAGCAAGCCGATCTACCCCGGAATAAGAAAGAGATTCAATCTTTCAATGGTAAAATGAATTTTCTACACTGCTTTGTACCTAATCTTGTTGAACACCTAAGAGAGATTACAAACATGCTTAAGAAGGACAACTAAGTAAAATGGACAGAGGAGGCTGTAAAATCTTTCAATTTAGTCAAATTGGCTCTTTCTTCAGCTCCCGTTCTAGTTAGCCCGGACTATACTCAGGATTTCATATTGTTTTCATTCGCTTCAGAGCATACTATGGCAGCTGTGTTATTGCAGAAAAGAGATGATCATGAAAGACCCATTGCATTCTTCAGCAGAGCTATAAGAGATGCAACCTTAAAATACAACATCATTGGGAAGAAAGTCCTTGCACTTGTGAAAGCATTGAAAAAATTTCAGGTATATATTCTACATTCTCATATTTTGGCCTATGTTCCTAACGCTGCTATCAAAGATGTTTTAGTACAGACCGATATGGAAGGAAGACGAGGAAAGTGGATTGCAGCTTTGTTGGAATATGATGTGGAAATAAAGCCCACAAAGCTTGTTAAAGGACAAGGATTGGCAAAGTTAATGGCCGAATCAAACTTGCACACCTTGGACATAAATCTGATCGCTACTATGTCCGATGAGAATGAGGAAGGATTGTCAATTCAGGCATATGAAATGTTTTCTCTTTCTCCGTGGTATTCAGATATCATATATGTTCTTAAAAATTTGTCACCACTGCCCGGCATGACTAGAAACAAAGCTAGAACTCTAAAATTGAAGGCTACCAAGTTTTGCATTCTAAATTCTACACTTTATTGGAAAGATCCTGGTGGCATTCCGTTAAATTGTTTGGTGGAAAAAGAAGCAAAGAAGGTCATGGAGGATTTCCACGAAGGAGACTGTGGTGGTCACCCTTTTTGGAAATCAACAGCAAATAAAATCCTGAGAGCGGGATACTATTGGCCGACATTGTTTGCTGATGTATATAAGATGGTCAAGATTTGTCATAAGTGTCAGATTTTCGAAGGAAGGCAGAAGTTACAGCCTTTACCACTTAATCCTATTGAGATGAGTGCCCCTTTTCAGCAATGGGAATTGGATTTCATTGGTGAAATTCATCCCGCTTCTTCTGGTCAGCATAGATGGATCCTCACAACAACATATTATTTCACAAAATAGATCGAGGCAATTCCCAGTAGACAAGCTATAGATGCGGTAATTATTTCATTCCTTGAAAATAACATCTTGTCTCGCTTTGGTTGCCCGAATAAGTTAATCATTGATAACGCAACAGCTTTCAAATCAAAAAGGATAGTAGAGTTTTGTCATAAATATCACATCATTTTGGGTCACTCAACTGCCTATCATCCGCAAGGCAATGGATTGGCGGAATATTCTAATAAATCATTGGTCAACTTCATTAAGAAGCTGTTGGAAATAAACAAGAAGAGCTGGCATAGGAGGTTGGTCAATGCACTTTGGGCAGATCGGGTTAGTCAGAAGAAATCCATTGGTACGTCCCCGTTGGAGCTTGTTTATGGAGTTGATACAATGTTTCATACCTCTCTCGCAACCCCGATAGTCAAACTTCTCTAGGAGGCCGGCAGTGAAGAAGATCCTATGCAGAGAAGGTTGAATCAAATGGTCCACTTGCAGCAGACCAGAGAAGAAGTCTTCCAGAACACATCCAAGTTGCAGGAGAATATTAAGAAAATTTATGACAGAAAAGCAAAGGCGGACAAATTTCAGTTGGATGATGTGGTGCTAAAGTGGGATGCAAGGAATGAGGAAAGAGGTAAGCATGGTAAGTTCGAGAATCTCTGGAAAGGTCCCTTCAAGATTGTAGCGTATCGGGGTTAGAATGCCTTTCTTTTGAAGGAAATGAATGGGGAAGATTGCCCAGGTGGGCCGATCAATGGTCGGCTTCTCAAGCGGTACCATTTCTGAGTTGTTGACATTGCTTCCACTGTCACTGTAAATACCATTTTTTTCAGTTTGGTTTGAGTTTGTCAACTTAGTCTTCAAGTCATTTCAATATCAAATTTGAGTCAGTTTGTTGGTCATTTTAGTTTCATAAATGAGTCAGACTCTTGTGTTGTTTGTCGAAATAATGACTCCATAGCCCAATGGACGAAGGCACTATCTAGCTCTTCCAGAGATCTGTTGTTCTTGGCACCTCCAAGGAGCTACCATCCCCCATTGGAGCCAATGTTCGAGTCGGTCTTGTCAGTCCTCCGTCAGAGCTCAAAAATCTTTCTGCATTTCATTTTTAGGATTCTCGCTCCATTCACTCAGCTGCATTCCGCTAGGGGCATGCCATAATCTGACGGAAAAGGTCATGTTAGTCATTTCCCCTCATGTCTTACACCTGTTGGCTTAGGTCTTTTCATCAATGTTCACTAAAGTCCATGACAGTCAATGTTTGATCTTTTAATGGACAAGAGTTATTTTCAGTCATTAGGTCTAGGGATCAGATAAATTGGTCTTCAAACATGTCCAATAAAACCATGCAGGCCAGAGGGAGGCCCTTAAAAAGTTTTGATTTAAAGAATTTCATCGTCATGTTGACAGATTACGACTGTTCTTCAAAACTCTGTTTTGAAGAAAAGTGAAATAGTGGGTCATTTGTGATAATTTTCAAAAAAAGTCTCCAGTTGATCTCTTCAGGCACAGTCATGGTTTCCTTGGCCAAATGCCATGTCAAACAACCCCTGTAAAAAGTGCCAAAAATTTCATTATTTTAGCTAAAAATTCAAAGGGAAAAGTGAAATACATGGTTGCATTAAATCAGGGAAAAAGTGCCAAAACAAAACATTAGCAAAGTGGGTTTTGAAGAAACAAAAATCAAACCCATGACTTCAAAGTCTTTATATAGAATTTCTACAAGAAACATAGTCATTTTGCATACCAAGGAAGAGAGAAACATTGCAAAGTGAGTGTGAGAAGGCAAGCACGAATTTTAGGTGAGTTTGGAGTCGTTTTCCAGAGCGCGGCGCATGAGGGGCATGGCGCACATAGGGAGCGCGGCACACAGAGTGCGACCCCACAGTGGTGGAAATACACAGGCGTGCCGCATACACAAAGTGCGGCGCACTAGGTTTCTTTACCCACAAAGGCCCAAAATTGTTCCAAATTTGCTGCAAATCGTTTTGAATCCCTTCCAATTGACAGGTAGGGTCTAAATCTTGGTTGCTCATCAAATTTTGTGAATGTAATGATGGTTCATGGCCATTTATAGTTGCAATAAAAACTCATAACCCCTACCACTTGAAATCATCAAAACCATTGTTTCTGAGGTTGCAAACTTGTTGTGTTGATGCCAAGGCTCCCATTTCACCTCTCATTTTCCCCTTCTTTCCATTGTTCCCTTCCCCCTATCCCATTTTTCCCTATTTTCCCTAACCCTAAAACATTACTAAACCCCTATTCCCTATCCCCTCCACTCATTTGTGAAATATAAACCCTAAAACCCTACCT